>PVKY010014885.1:0-10397 GCA_004027775.1 Bradypus variegatus | reverse complement strand
GACACATGGATCACAGAGAATAGACTAAAAGTGCTTCTATTTGCATTCAACATGGTTGTCTATATAGGAAATGTCAAAGCATCTACAAGAATGTTACTAGAAGTAATAAGTGAATTTAGTAAGATGAGGGGATACAAGGTCAATATGCAAAAAATAGTCATAATATCATGTACCAGTAATGAATAACTGGAAATTGAAATTAGAAAAGAAACAGTACCATTTACAGTAGCACCTAAGACCATAAATTACTTAGATGTAAATCTAATAAAACAGGCACAATATTTTATGCTGAGACTACAAAACTCCAATGAGAGAAATCAAAGAAGGCCTAGATAAATGGAGAAATATATGATGTTTGTGAGTTGGAAGAGTCAACAGTGTTAAAAAAGAAAATCTCATAATTCTCCCCAAGTTGATCTACAGATTTAATTTAATCCCTTTCAAAATCCCAACAGGAGTGTTCACAGAAATCGACATGCTGGTTCCAAAATATGAAAAGGCAAAAGGAACTAGAAGAGCCAAAAAAGCTCTGGGGATAAAAAAAGAACAAGCTTGGAGGACTCATGAAATCGGATTTTAAGACTTTCTTTAAATTGACAGTAATTAAGACACTGTGATGTTGGCAAACAGATAGACACATAGATCAATGGAACATACTAGGAAGTCCACGAATATAACCACATATATATTGTTTATGTATTTTCACCAAAGGTGCAAAGTTATTCAATTTAGAAATGATCCAGGAACAATTGGACATCCATATGCGAAAAAAAAAAAGAAAAGAAACATGTTTGTAAAAATAAAAATGAAATAAAAAAGAAAACAAATTGATCCCCCCAAACAAAATAACCATGTAATAAAAAAACAGAAAACAGGCAGATACAGACCACATGAAGCAAAATGCTGCAGAAATAAAACCACAGCAGTATCATATTCCAATGGATTTTAGATTTTAAGTTCACTAAATTCAGAAATAAAATTACCATTTAAAAATGCTGAAGAAGCTATTAGGGAATTGCAAAAATAAGCAAGGAATAAAAGAGACTATCACAAAAAAGTGAAACCCATCTCATACCTCACACCATATAAAAATTAACTCAAAATGATATAGAAGTAACTTTTTAAACCTAAAACTAGAAAACTTCTAGAACAAAATACAGAACATGTTTATGACCTTAGTTTTGGCAAAGATTTCTTAAAACTGACAGCAAAAGTGCAATCCATTAAAAAATGACAAATTGGACTTTTTCAAAATTTTGCAAACTTCAGCTCTTCAATAGACACTATTAAGAAAATGAAAAGACAAATCCAGAGGCTGGGAGAATATTGACAAATGCATATCTGATAAAGAACTTGTATCCAGAATATATAAACATCCTCAAAACTCAATAATAAGCAACAACCCAAGTGAAGAAGGGCAATTGGATACTTCACCACAAAATAAGATGGATCACATAAGCACAGAAAAGGTTGCTCTGTATCGTCAGTCATAAAACTGCAAGTTAAAACCGGATGAGGTACCATTGCACACCCTTTAGAATGGCTCGTAAAATACTGACAAAGCCAAGTGCTGAGCAGGAGGCAGAGCCACTGGAATGCTCACACATTAGTGGTGGGAATGAAGACTACAGCCGCCTTGGAAAACAGTTTGGCAGTTTATCATAAAGTTAAAAATTCACTTATAATATGACCCAGCAATCCCATTCCTAGGTATTTATCTAAGAGAAATTACTCAAACCTTGTGCACAAATGTTTACAGCAGCTCTAGTCCTAATTGCCCCAAACTGGAGATATTTGTGCTGGCTTGAACAGGGACCCCCTTCCCCGTTCATGTCCACCAGAACCTCAGAAAGTGAGCTTATGTGGAAAGAGGGTCTTTGCAGATGTGATTAGCTAAGATGAGGTTGTGCTGGTTTGAATGTATTATGTCCCTCAAACACCATTATCTTTGGTGTAATCTTGTGTGAGCAGACTATCAGTGTTAATTAGATTGTAATTCTTGGAGTGTTTCCATGGAGATGAGCCCCACCCAACTGTGGGTGATGACTCTGATTAGATATTTCCATGGAAGTGTGGCCCCACCCATTAAGAGTGGGCCTTCATCAGTGGAGCCACATAAATGAGCTGACATAACAGAGGGAACCCAGTGCAGCTGTGAGTGACATTTTGAAGAGGAGCTACAGCCAAGAGGGACACTTTGAAGAAAGCACAGGAGCTGCCGATGAGAGACAGTTGGGAGATGGCCGTTGAAAGCAGACTCTTGCTCTGGAGAAGCGAAGAGAGGACAAACACCACAAGTTCAACTAAGGGTGACAATTTTGAGGAACTGCAGCCTAGAGAGGAACGTCCTGGGAGAAAGCCATTTTGAAACCAGAACTTGGAGCAGACGCCAGCCACGTGCCTTCCCAGCTAACAGAGGTTTTTGGGACACCATTGGCCATCCTCCAGTGAAGGTACCCGATTGCTGATGTGTTACCTTGGACACTTTACGGCCTTAAGACTGTGACTGTGTAACCAAATAATCCCCCTTTATAAAAGCCAGTACATTTCTGGTCTTTTGCACTCCAGCAGCATTAACAAACCAGAATAGAGGTCCTGCTGGATTAGGGTGCCCTAAATTTAATGTGATTGTTGTCCTTATAGGAAGAGGTGATTTGGGCACAGGGACACGGACACAGACAGAAGATGATCACATGGAAGTGGAGGCAAAGATTGGAGTGATCTTCCGCAAGCCAAGGAATGCCTGAGTCTACCAGAAGCTGGGAGAGCCAGGAAGAACCCTCTCCAAGAGGCTTGGAAGGAGCATGTATCTGCTGATGCCTTGATTTCAGACTTCTGGTCTCCAGAACTGTGAGAGAAGAGCCTTCTGTTACAAGTCACCCAGTGTCGGGTTAATTTGTCACAGCATCCCTAAGAAACCATCACACAATCCAAATGTCTTTCAACAAGCAAATGGATAATCAAACCTTGCTACATCCATATTATAAAATACTATTCAGCAATAAAAAGGAATGAGCTATTAATATATGCAAGCACATGGATGAATTTCAAATGCACTACATTAAGTGAAACAATCAAGACTCAAGAGGCTACAGGTACAATTCTGTTTAAACAACATTCTAGAAAAAGCAAACCTATGGGGACAAAATATATATCAGTGGTTGCCAGGGGATTGGGGGCAGGATTTACTACAAAAGGGTCTGGATAATTTTTCAATTTGGATTGAAATGTTCTATATCTTGATTGTGGTGGCAGTTGCATGACTATGTCAACTCATCAAACTTACAGCACTGTATGTTATAAAAGGATGAATTTTACTGTAGATAACACTACCTCAATAAATCTGACTAAATTATATTTTTTTTCCTGTAGAGGTCTTGTACATCTTCTACTAGTACTATTGCTAGTTACTTGATATCTTTTCATGCTGTTATAAGTTGTATCATTTAAAACATTCATTTTCTGTTTATTTACTTCAGTTATATAGAAATAAATTTGGTTTTATATGCTGATTTTTTACCCAGCAATCTTGTTAAACATTACTTATTCCAATTATTGATCTATAGGTTATTCTGGATCTTCCTTGTACACAATCATGTTATCTGGGAATAATGACTATTATTTTCTTCCTTTCCAATCCTTCTGCCTTTTATTTATCTTTCTTACCTTATTGCACTGGCTAGTGCTGCTAGTATGATGTTGAACAGAAGTGATAAGAGAAGAAATCCTTGACTTGTCTCTAATTTCAAAGGGATAGCTTTCAGCATTTTGCATGAAGTATGATGGTTTCTGCAGACTTGTTATAGATACCCTAAACAGACTAAGGAAGTTCCATTTTATCCCTAATTTGCTGAGTTTTATTTCTAATCATGAATGGATGCTGAATTTTCTCAAATGACTCTTCTATATGTAGTGAGCTTCTCACTTGAGTTTTCTACTTAATGTCCTGTTTTAGTATCTTGGCTGTTAAAACAAATACCATACAATGGGTTGGCTTAACAACAATTTATTGGCTCATTGATTCAGAGGCTAGGAGTCTTGTTTCCTCCCATGGTTGGTACCTTCTGGCTGGCTGGTAATTTGGGGGTTCCTTGGCTTTTCTATCACATGGCAATTCACGTGGCAAGATCGTCTCCTTTCTCTTCTGGCTCCCAGCAACTTCCGGCTTCTGGCTGCTCCCTGTTGCCCAATTTCCTTTGCTTACAAGAATTCCAGCCATATCAAATGAAGGCCCACCCTCATTCAGTTTGGGCACAGCCTACCTAATACCATCTCCAAAGACCCTCTTTACAAATGGGTTCACACCCACAGGACCAGGGGTTGGCACCTGAACATGCCTTTGTGGGGCACATGATTTAACCCCCCATATGTGTTAATATAGTGAATTACATTGATTTCCTAATGATAATGAAATTTACATTTCCAATATAAATACAACTCTTTACTGATGCATTATTCTCTTTTTGCTGAATTCAGTTTGCTAATATTTTGTTTTAAATTTCTTCTTCTATGCATTTCAGTGAGATTTCATTCTCCAGGGCTGGGACTTGGGTGAAGCAGGCGAGTTGCTGAGGGCACAAAATGTGCAGAGACGTCCGCTGTCACGTGCACTTGCACGCCACTGAGAGCGAGTGCACCCCAACATTTTTTTCCTGTGGCAACTTGCTCTCCTCACTGTTGTCCTGGCCTGAACTTTCTCATGCGGTTCCTGCTGGATTTTGATTTTCTGTTTATGCTATCCCCAGAAAACGAATTTGGGATTGTTCCTTCTTTATTTTCTGGTAGAGTTTGTGCAAGATGGGAATTACTATATTTCTAAGTTCAACATTTGGGAGAAGTCACTGGTGAAGTCACCTGTACCTGAGGTTTTCTCCTTAGGAAGACTCTTCATCACTGATTGAATATATGTAATGGCTATAGGACTATTTAGTTTTTCTATTTCTCTTTGAGTTTATTTTAAGAATTTGCCTATTTCATCCAAATTTTCAAATGTATTGGTATCTCTTGTTCATTATTAATGGACAGTAGGCTTCAGCTTATGTCATGTGGATCCCATTCATCGGTACTTTAATGTCTTTGTCAGGCCGCTTAACAATTTTAATTTCTTCTTTCTACTATCTTGTTTTTCTGTTTATTTTAAATGGTTGGTTGGCAGGCTTATTTAGAGTGGGAGGTTTTGGAGCTTTGTTTCATCTGGTTCTATGTCCTTCCCTCTCTCCCCTCCATGGCTAGCTGTTCTGTTTGTGCCTCCACAGTCAGGTGGCAAGGGGGTTCTTGTGCTGTGGTTTGGCATTGGAAATAACACAGAAGGCAGCTTTGGTGGATGCCTTGTTTTCAGGCTGCACGTCAGCCTCCCTTTGGCGTCATGAAGTACAACCCTGGGAGGCCAGACTGCCTGGCTCTTTATTCAGCCCCTTTCATGAGCCCTCGTCCTGGCCTGACCTGGGCTCCAGCCCCCATTCTGCCCCATGAGCTGAGAGTCCGGCCTCTGCCCAGGCCTTGACCAGGAGCCAGTGGGCTCCGGGACCTCACTACGGCACGCTCTGCTTCCAATTTGTGGAGATGTTTATCTTGTTTTGAGCCCAGTCATGTGCTTTTTGTCACTTCTTTCTATAAGTCACTGACCATTTCCTTGCACTGGAGCAGTGGATGTGAAGAAGTTTGGGTCCATAAGCCATCTGGAACAGAAATTCCCTTTGTTTTGGAGAACAAATTTCTCTCTCTCTCTCTTTTTTAAAAGTTAAGGGCAGTTGTAGACTTATAGAAAAATCATGCAAGAAAGTACAGAGTTCCCATATGCACTCCACCCTCCCCACCCCCGCTGGCCACAGTTTTTCCCATTTTTAACATTCTGCATTAGTGTGGTGCATTTGTATCAATCGGTCAACCAATATTATTATAATTATATTATTAACTGTCATCCCCAGTTTGCATCAGGGTTCACTGTTCATGTTGTATAATCCTATGGTTTTTCAGAAGTTTTTTATTCTGACAACATATATACAACCTAAAGTTTCCCCTTTTAACAACATTCAGATATATAAAAATTAAGTGTTAATGACATTCAGTGCTGCTAAAGTGACGCCATCAGCCCATCCATTACCCTAACTTCCCCATCACCCCAAACAGAATGCCTGAACCAACAAAGCAGTAACTCCCCATTCCCCTGGGAGCCTGCCTGGTGGTTGCTGACCCAGTGAGCTGGCGTATTCCAACCGTCTCCTATCAGTGAGATCACTCGCTCGCGGGATGGCTTCAAGGTTCATCCCGCTGCCGCGTGCCCAGCACTTGGTTCCTTTCTACGACTGAGTGACCATCTTCCGTCACATGTATCGACCGTGGTTTGTTGATCGGCTCTTCCGTCGGTGGACACGTGGGCTAATTCCCTTCTGGCGGTTGTGAGCGATGCCACCGTGAAAAGCCCCACATGAAAATGTGGGGATTTGCTTTCCTGTGTTGCCGCCTCCCCGGTCACAGCAGAGAAGGCCTCACCTTGACCACTGAAGACCTATCGAAGCATTTTCTAAAAAACAGAGCAGCTTTCCCAGGGAGGAATGCTGCCCTCCTCCAGTCTGGGAAGTAGCTATGGTTGTGGGTTTTTAAGTCCCTCTCCATATGTTTCTGCAGTGAGGAGTTTCTGCTCATGTGGTGTGGCAGGCTGGTGAGAAGGTGGCACAGCCTTCCTGTTGGCAGACCCCTGCCCCCTGCACCTGGCAAACCTGCCTCCTCTCCCCTTTCCAGTTTCAGCTGACAGGGCGTTTCCTTGGAGCAGCCCCCCGCCTGGGCCGGCCTCGTGCCAGGCCTCCCGGAAGCCTGCTTTTGCCTTGCGCTGCTTATGCCCTTCGAGGCAGCGCCCAGCACCCACGTGTGGTCTCTCCTGCAGGCAGCACCCAGCACCCACGGGTGGTCTCTCCCTTGGAGGCAGCACCCAGCACCCACGTGATGGTCTCTCCTGCAGGCCGGGTCCTCCGATCCGGGTCCCTGAAGGAGCTGCTCCACATCTGCTGAATGAAAGACTCTGGTTTCGTGCCAACCCCCCAGGCCTGTCACCATCATCTGACTCTGCTTCTGCATAAGACTGTTTTCTCCTCCCCTCATGTTCCATGCTGGGCGTCCAGCCACCCCGATTCTGGCGGAATTCAGCCACTTGCCTGGAAGACGGCACGTCCCACTGCCCCGGGGCTCCCTAAAGGAAAGCGAAGGCAGCTCCAACTTGGAACGTGCACTCCCCACAGAGGTCTCCAAGAGTCCGAGGCAACTTCCCGTCTGAAGACCTTCTGAGTCTATGGAATTTCAGAAATGCTCTGTTAATAAAGACAGAAGTGACCCTTGACCTCTCCCCCCTCACATCCTGCGGCAGGAAGCAAGGCCTCGTTCCAGCCCCACGCACCAGAGGGGCGAGGAAACTTCCCAGGAGGACGGTCATGGCCCTTTGCCTCCATCCTCTATCTGGAAAGTTCTGTGCCCTCCTCCTGGGGTACAAGTAAGAGCCGTGGGAGGCCTCAGCAGTCCCTGCCCGCGGGGACGCTCCCGGCTGGACAGACGGGGCACGGTGGAATCGCCCAGCCACCCACCCCAGGAGGGGCAGGGGACACCCCATCCATTTCAAAATTTTATTTACCTTGAACCAGTCAGCCAAGCAGACACATTATTTAGGGACTAGAATAAAAAGCCATTCACTTTACTACAATTGACCATTTAGCTCAATTTGTGTGTTACTGCAGGTAATTACTACAGTAATGACGTGCCATAATCCGTGCGGACTGGGAGCTGGCCCCACTCCGTGTGAGCACCACGAGCCACATATACTAATCACCCATGCGTTACCATGGTTACTGGCGCGGACGCCATGTTAACGATGCCGTGGAAACGTAAAGCAATCGTGGCTTTTGAATTAAATCTTTGTGTTCTCTTAGAGCTAAAAGTGCATTTCACATAAAATAATCATGAATAGAATGAGATCATCTCGGTGGAGTTGGCAGGAAGCTGATTAACTGAACTGCACAAATGTGACTTTACCCAACTCGAGGATTAGAGACTCCCAAACATTGTCGGGGTTGCTAGGCAACCCCCAGATTACATCACTTACACGCCCCGGCGCTGCCAGCCGTGTCATATCTGCATATTTATAGCGCCTCCGTGGAGACGGTGTGCATTACGGAAAGGACATTATTTTTCTCCTGGACGATGGGTACAAATGGCTGGTGCGTCTCCGAAGGCTGTGCAGAGAGGATCGGGGAACACCTTTATCTCCACCAGGTTAAGCTAATGGGTCCGAATGAAGAGGTGTGTGTCACGGCTGACGAGTTGTCTGAGGGCCTGGTCGGTGCAGGCTGTTGTCGTTCTGCCTGTGCACGGGAGGCTGGGCATGTGCCCGGGTCTCGAGGGAGGCAGCGAGCCGCCAAGGCCCCCTCGCCACACGGGACCCACCCTGGCTCCTGGCTGCAGCCCAGAACCAGTGGCAGGCGTGAAGAACCAGAGCAGGGAAACAGCTGCCAGGAGTGGTGAAGAGCTCCCCGTCACTGTGGACATTCGGGGGCAGCTGGGAGAGCAGAGAGGGGGGGAAGAAGGGGCTGGGGGGTTGGAGGGCGTGCCAACGGCCTGGCTGACTGCCATGGTCTCCTCCGGCTGGGAGAGACAGTCCACGGCCTGAAGTGGGCCTCACGGCTCACCCGGAGGTCAGCACGTGTGCACCCGTGGGCTCTCTTCCACCGTGTGGGGGGGCCCGTGTCTGGACTCGGGAGGGATGCAGTGCCCAGGGCGTGAGGCCCAGCCCCTCCCCCGCACGCCTCCGTCTGGAGAGACACAGGTTGCGGGGGGCTGTGTGGGTGGGGAGGGGCACGGTGGTGGGCTGGCATTGAGTTTGGGGGAGAACTTTCGGAGCTGAGGGGTCAGGGTGGGACACGTTTCCTGAGTGGGATTGCAGGACATTAACTGGCTGTGGCATCGAGGACAATGGAGAGGACAGCTGGAGGTGGCCACTGGGGCAGTGCAGGACAGGGGGACAGGGGGCACAGGTCACACGTACACAGCGCCAGGCCCCTGCTGACTGTGTGCCCATCGAGCGACCGGGCCCCCTCTGACCGCAGCATCCTTGTCTAAAATGGGGCTAGCACTCCTCCCTTGGCTGGGAGCCTGTGGAGATGACGGGTTCTCCGAGAGTAACCAGAAGATGGGGATGTGGGACACGGGGTGGGAAGGACCCCAGACCAGATGTGTGCAGGGGCTGGGGGCAGGCTCTGGCAGGGGCTTTGCTGAAGGGACGGCGGGGCTGCTCCCCACCGCTCTGCGGGCCCCCGGGCCGACAGGGGCCTCAGCATCACTGCTTCCTGCTTGCCTCTTTCCTTCCCTCAAACAAGCTCAAATGAACTTGTATGACTCGCTGGAACTAAAGTCCAGAGGGCGACTTGGACTGGGGCTGACAGAGAAAGGCCAACTTCTTATTTTACCCAATAAAGACCCTCAGACAAAACAAGCACCCCCTTGCCATCTGCTCTCGCCGCAGTTTCGCAAAACAAAGGGAGTGTGAGCCCCAAAGGGTGGAGGGGACGTGCAGGAGAGGAGCCGAGTCCCTCACCCTCATTTTCTGCCTGTGGTTGCTGATGGGAGAAGACGTTGCCCCGACAGAGCCCAGGCTGAGAGCTCAGTTTCCGAGAGGCCCCTGGCATTCGGGCTGGCAGTGGGGGTCCCAGGGCGTCCCCAGTGCTGCGCGTGTCCGCCACCCTCCTGATCTCCCCCAGCAGCATGCACGCGGCTGCGGGGCTTGGCTGTTCCTCTTCTGGCCCTGGAGTAGCATTCCCAGTGGATTGGAAACCGAGTCCCAACCTCCCCCACCCCCAATATCACTAGCTGGGCAGCCAGGAGCACGTTAGTCAACGTCCGGAATGCTCTGCAGGGGTCACAGCACACAGGCAGTGCCGACTGCCCGCTTTCCTTTGTCTGGTTGAGGCGCAGCTTAAACGCTCTCTGGCAATTCTCTCCTGAAGACCTGTTTGGGACCTCGCCCAGCAGGGAGAACTTGGCACCCATTGGTTCCCAAGCACCACAACAACCCCCCACCCTGAGTTCTGCAGCGACCGGAGTGCCGGCCGGCCTGGACCTCGGCTGCGCGGTGAGGTCTCCGGCTGGTGGGCGGCCCCTCTCCTCGGGGACCTCATGGCGCGTTCCTCTCCGTGTCTGAAATTGTGCCGCTCATCTGCAGTTTCAGCTCCTCCCCGGTCTGGCCACAGTGCTTCTGCCACAAGCGTAACCAGCCCGGGGGCAGGCGCGGTGGCTCTGGCTGCAGGGCATGGCCCGGGCCCGGGCTCCATGGAGGGCCCCTCTCTGGGGGTGCTGGAGCTCAGGTGGCCCCCGGGGTTCCTGAGACAAGGCTCAGTGAGCCGGAAAGCAGTTCTTAG
>PVKY010014884.1:0-10399 GCA_004027775.1 Bradypus variegatus | reverse complement strand
CTACAGACGTCCAGGAGGAAGAGACACGAGCCGGACCGCAGCACGCCAGCCTCAGAACACTACAGACGTCCAGGAGGAAGCCCGTCGAGACCTCGATGTTGGGCTTTAGGCTTCAGAACCAGGGGACGACAAGCACGTGTTGTGCAAGCCAACCCGTTGTGCGGCATTTGTCATAGCAGCTCGGAGAAGGTAACACAGCACCCCTCCTCCAGCCCTCCGGGATTATGCCAGAGAAGACCTAGCGGAGTGTCGAGATTTTCCCCACTGCCAAGGAGTAATGAGACCACCCCGAGTGGTGTCAGCGGGGCCATGTGGGAGCAGTAGGAGGCACCCCCATCCCCCCAGTCAAGGATGTACGAGTGGGTGCTAAGTGAAACCCAGAGATGCCCCATGCCTAGCAGTTGCCGGGAGCCCCTCTGCTCTCTGGTGTCAGTTTTGGCCGAGTGGGCAACACGGGCATCTCTCTCCTCTTGACTCAGCGGGGCAGCTCCACATATCCTCCTGCCACCACTGTGCTGGAGGAAACCAAGTGAAAAGGATGGCTTACGTGAGATCCAGAGTCTTATAAAATGATACCCCAGATGTTCAGATTTTAATAAAATGCCATTCATCATAACAAGAACCAAGGAAATCTCAAAGTACAAGACGAAAGACCATTGAAAGACAACTCTGAGATGACGTAGAAATTAAAATGATCTGACAAGGAATTTACAGCAGCCATGATTAAAACGCTTCAAAGAGCAATTATGATCAAACTGGAAAAGAATGAAAAAAATAGCAAGTCTCGGCAAAGATATGGAAAACATAAAGAAGAACCAATTGAACATTTTAGAACTGAAAAATTTGGTCACCTACATAAAAATTCAGTGGATGGACTCAAAAGCAGAATGGAGAGCACAGAGTAAAGAAACATTGAACAAAGATAAACAATAAAAATTCTCAATCTAAAAAACAGAAAATAGACTGAAAAAAATAGAGCCTCAGGGTCTTGCGGGACTGTAACAAAAGAGCTAACATTTGTGTCATCAACAAACGACAAGGGAGACACAATGTCTTATCAATAAGGAAAAATAAACTATTGAAATGACAGTGGGTTTCTCACCAAAACAAGAGAGGCCAGAAGGAAATGCTGAAAGCAAAGAACTGTCAATTCAGAGTCCTCTATTCAGTGAAAATACCTTTCAGGAGTGTAGGAGAAATCAAGACAATCTCAGATAATAGAATGGGAGTTCATCACCAGCAGAACTATTCTAAAAGAATGGCTAAAGGAAGTTTTCTAAGCAGAAAGAAAACAATAAAAGAAGTAATCTTTTGAATGGCAGGAAGAAAGACAGTATCCAGCAAACAAAAATAACAGTAAATACAATAGACTTTCCTTCTTCTCTTGAGTTTGCTGAATTATGTTTGATGGTTGACGCAAATATTACCGCACTGTTGCATGGGGTTCAAATGTATGTAAAGTAAGTATTTAAGACAAATATATTATAAGCAAGGGACAGTAAAGCTAAGAAAAGGGTGGTGGGTAGGGTTTCTATAATTCACTCAAACTGGTAAAATTATAATACCAGTAGACTTTGATAAGTTATGCATATATAATAAAACATATAGAGTTATTATTAAAAAGCTATACAAATAGATTCACTCAAAAACACTGTAGATGAGTCAATATAGGATTCTAAAAATGTTCAGGTAATCCACAGAGAGACAGGAAAAAAGGAAACAGGGAAACAAAAATAACCCAGAAAGCAAAAAGCAGAAGCAAATATGCAATAAAACATTAAAAATTAAATTAAATTAAAATGGTCTGAGTAAACCAATTAAAAGATAGAAATTGGAGGGATGGTTGAAAGAATATGACCCAGCTATTTGCTGTCTACAAGAAACTCATTTCAAATACAATGACACTAGATAGGCTGAAAGTAAAAAAGATGGAAAAAGATATCATGCAAATATTAATCAAAAGAAAGCAGGAGTGGTTATATTAATATCACATAAAGTAGATTTTAGAGACAAAAAATTTCACCGGGGACAGTGCTGGGGACTATATAATGTGCAGGACACTATATAATGATGTAAGTGTCAATTCCCTGAGAAAACAAATCAATCCTAAATGTGTCATGCACTAAACAGCAGAGCTTCAAAGTATGTGAAGCAAAAACTGTTAGAACCAAACAGAGAAATAGACACAGCCACAGTCACATTTGGAGATGCAGCAAGCCCTTCTCAGCAGTTGATAGAACAGCTACACAGAAAATCAGCAAGGGCACCATCAACTAAGAGGATGTAACCTCCATTTATGCCGTACAGCATGCAGCAGCAGTGTAATGCATATTCTTTACAAGTGACCATGGACACTTGCCAAGGCAGACCATCTCCTGAGTCATAAAGCAAACCTCAACAAATTTAAAAGAATTGAAAACCATGGAGAATGTGTTGTCTAATCACAATGGAATCAAAGTAGAAATCAATAACAGAAAGACTGAAGGAAAATCTCTAAACACTTGAAAACTAAACAGCACACTTCTGAATAATTTGCTAGTCAAAGAAGAAGTCTCCAGGGAAATAGAAAACACACCAAACTGAATGAAAAATAAAAATAAAACATATAAAAGATTTGGGGACATAACTAAAGCAGTGCATACAGTGAAATCTATAGCAATAAAAACACACATTAGAGAAGAGGAAAGACCTCATGTTAATATTGTAAACTTCTCAAGGACCTACAAATGAAGAACAAAATAAACCCTAAGCAGGCAGAAGAAGGAAATAATAAAGATAAGAGCAGTTATCAGTAAAACTGAAACCAACAGCAACAACAAAAAACAATAGAGAAAATCAATGAAACAAAGAGCTGGTTCTTTGAAAAAATCAGTGAAATTGATAAAACTCTGGCCACAGTGTAGTGGTATGGCTACTTTAGAAGACAGTTTGGCAGTTTCTCAGAAAACTAAATATTGACTTACCCTATGATTTTGACAATACCACTTCTCAGTATATAACCAGAAGATTTGAAAGCAATGACACAAACAGACATTTGCACACCAATGTTCATAGCAACACTGTTCACAATTGCCAAGAGATGGAAACAATCCAAGTGTCCTTCAACAGACAAGTGGATAAACAAAATGTGGTTTATATATATGATGGAATACTATGCAGCAGTAAGAAGGAATGAGGTTGTGACATATACGGCAACATGGATGAACCTTTAAGATATAATTCTCAGTGAAATAAGTCAAACACAAAAGGAGAGATATTGCATGTTACCACTTCTATGAACTCTCTGAGCATTGTAAAATCAATGTCTTATAATATAGAATATTGGGGATCTAGTGATAAACAGTAGCTAGTGAGGGGAAATGATAGTCTAATATGTTCAGATATGTTAATGATGGTGAGTACAAATGCATGGTCATAAATAAGGGTGCTGATTGTTTGTTAATGGGTTTATAAGTATCAGAGCTGTACTGAAGGTAAATAGGATTGAAAGGAGTTGTTTAAAGGCATGTTTCCCACAGATCAGCACCACAAATGTAGATAGGGGCTTGCATGATACACTTCTAAGGTGTGACATTAGCACAGAGAGTTGACAGCAGAAGGTTATATGAAAAAAAAAAAAACCCTCTGGCAAGAGTAACAAAGGAAAAGGGGGAAGACACAAATTGCCAATGTCAGGAATGGGGTTGAATGGGTTATCACCATAGACCCTGCAATATCAGAAGGATAATAAAGGAATATCATGAGCAACTCGACACACATCAATTTGACAACTGATGATATGGACCAATTGTCAAAAACTACAAACTATCACAGCTCATCCAATATGAAGCAGATAATGAAAGGTCTTTAACTATTAAAGAAATTGAATTCATAGTTAAAAACTCCCCAAAAGGAATTTCCCGAGCCAGATGGTTTCACTGGAGAATTCTTCCAAATGCTTTAAGAATTAGCACCAGTTCTACAAACCTCTCTCAGAAAATGGAAGTAGAGGGAACACTTCCAAATTCATTTTAAGAGGTTTTTATTACCCTGATTCTTCTGAAACTAGACAGAGATGATAGGGAAAAAAAAACTTAAAAAAAAGAAGAAAGAAAGGAAAAAAAGGGAAAAGAAAGGAAGGAATGTAGAAAAGGGAAACTATAGAAAAATATCCTTCATGAATATAGATGAAAAACTTCTTAAAAATATTGGCAAATATAATTCAGCAATATATGTTAAGGGCTGTACACCATGAACAAGCTGAGTTGCTTCCAGAGATGCAAGTCTGCTTCCATATTTGCAACTCAAACAATTGAATCCATTGTATTACCAGGCTAAACAAGAAAATTATGGGAGCATATCAATCAGTGCAGTAAAATTACTGATAAAATTCAACACTCATTCGTTATGAAAACTGTCAACAAGCTAGGGATAGAAGGGAATTTTCTCACCTTGATGAAGAACATCTACAAAAGCCTACAGTGACTATTTCACTAAGTGGTGAACGGCTGAATGCAGTACTTTCTCCCTCAGATGGAGAACAAAGCAAGGATGTCTACTGTTATAACTCTTAATCAGTATAGAGCTGGAAGTTAAATCCACTACAATAAGGAAAGAAAAGGAAATAAAAAGCAAGTGGCTCAGAAAGGAAGAAATAAAGTTGCCCTTATTTGCAAAGATTGTCACATAGAAATTTTGAAAATCAACAATGAAACTCCTAGAAATAATAAGTGAGTTTATCAAGGTCTCAGGGTAATCATAAAAATACCATTGTATTTCTACATACTTGAACTAACACATGGACATCAAAATTAAAAATACAGCACTACTTACAATCACTCAGAGAAAAAAAAGATATGGTTAGGTGTAAATCTAAACATAACATGTACAGGACTTGTATGCTGAAAACTACACAATGTTAATAAAAAAAAAGTGAAAGAAGACTTAACTAAATGGAAAGGCATACTGTGTTCATGGATTAGAAAACTCAACATTGAAAAGATGTTAACAGTAACTGAAATAATATACAGGTTTACTGCAATTCCTATCAGAATTCCAGCAAGAGTTTTTGTAGATATAGACAAGATCATCCTAAAATTTATATGAAAAGGCAAAGGAACTAGAACAGGTAAAACAATTTGAAGAGGAGGAACAAAGTAGGAGGAACCAGTCTACTTGGTTTCATGACTTATATAGATGTAGGAATCAAGACCACAGAACAATGGAAGAAAATAGAGAACCAGGAAATGTAGCACACAAATGGGCCAAATGTGCAGAAAAAATTCAATGGAGGAAGGATAAGCTTTTCAACAAATGGTGCTGGGGCATTCAGACATCCATGGGCAAAAAAAAATGAGCTTCAACATAAGTCTCACACCTTATACAAAAATGAACTCAAAATAGATCATGGACACAAATGTAAAACTTAAAACTTTAAAACTTACAGGCAAGAACCGCAGGAGAAAATCTTAGGATTTAGGGTTTGGTAAAGAATTCTTAAACTTGACATCTAAAGCATGATGCACAAAAGGAAATACTGGTAAATAGGACTTTACCAACATTAAAAGCTTTTGCTGTATGAATAATGCTGTTAAAAGGATGACAAGATCAACTAAAGACTGGGTGAAAAAAATTGCAAACCACACATCGGACAGAGGAATCGTGTCTAGAACAGATTTAAAAATCTCTCAAAAATTGAACAGTAAACAACAACAAACAATCCACAATTAGAACACAGGCTCAAGACATGAACAGACATTTCAAAAAAAGGACATAGAGATGGCAAATAAGAACATGACAAGGTATTCAACATTATCACTATTAGGCAAGTTCAAATGAAGACCACAGTGAGTTATCACCACACACCTATCAGAACAGGTCCACTAAATGCGACAACAGCATTTGAGAAAGCAGAGAAACTGGATCACTCCTACATTGCTAATGGAAGGTGAGATGGCACAGGCACTCTGGAAAATAAATTTTCTTATAAAACAAACATGCAGTTACCCTATGGCCCAGCAAATACACTCCCAGACATTTATGGAAATGGAGACTTAACATCCACACGAAAGCCTGTACGTGCAGCTTTGCAGCAGTGGTACTCACCTAGACGTGAATGGTGACAGAAACTACAGCACATTCATACTAGGGGATTCTACTTGGCAATGAAAAACGAACAAACACTTGAACATGGAACAACCTGAGGAGTCTCCAGGGAATTGTGCTGAGTGAAAAAAGCCAATTCCAAATTGTTACATACTATATGATTATATATTACATTAATTATATGACTGTATTATGTTGCAGTCTTGACATGACACAATGATAGAGATGGAGAAAAGAGTAGAGGTTGCCAAGGGCTAGTAGAGAAGTGGGTGTGGCTATAAAAGGGCTACATGAGGGACCCTTGTGGGGACAAACTGTTCTGTATCCTGACTGTATCAAAAGCAATATCCTAATATTGTTCCACTGATCTGTAAGATGTCACTGTTGGGGGACCCAGAGTTAAAGGGACACAGGACATCTCTGTTCAGATTTTTTTTGCAACTGCTTTTGAATGTTCCTCTATCTCAAAATAAAAAGTTCAATTACAAAAAGATGCTTTTTGAGCCAGAAAATGGGATGTGTGTACTGTTTTGTCCCCAAAGGCAATGAGTTTTTGAATGTGCACCTGTAACTGTGGGAATACTACACAGTGATGAGAGCTGGACCAAGAACGGAAGTGTCTGCCTCAGCTGAAGCTCTGAGTTTGCCGATCACCCCAGACACATGGGAACAGCAGAATCCTCATCCTCGGTGCCGAGCCCTTGTCACAGCAGCCTGGAACTTCCACAGGACAGCACTGCATGGGACACACGCGCCCCCTGCACAGCCAGGCCTGAGACATTTGCTCTGCTGCCCCCACATCTGGCCCTGAGGGCCTCACATAAGATGGAGGCATCCTATCCCCGTGGAGAAGAGTAGGTGGGGTGCAGGTGTGTGTGTGTGCGTGCATGGAAGTGTGTGACTGTGTGTGAGTTGTGTGTGTGCATGGGAGTGTGTGTGAGTGTGTGTGACTGTGTGTGTGACTGTGTGTGGGAGTTGTGTGTGTGCATGGGAGTATGTGTGAGCAAGTGTGTGATTGGTGTGTGTGTGGGGGGTGAGTGTTAGGGCCTCACTGGGCTCTGGGGTCAGGGGAATGGACCTTGAATTCGGGTGTCCAGCTACTCTCTGTGTGACCCTGGGTGAATTGCTTAACATTGCTGACGCTTGGCTCATCACCCATAAATTAGGGCTATTAACACATACCCCCTCCATGAGATTATTGCAAGTTCCCTGTGAAAATGCCCAACACAGAGACAGGTTCAGTACATTTCTGCTGTTTTTATTGCTATAGGTCATCTAATAAAATGCCACAGGGTGGGAGCAGGGGCTGGGGAGACGGTGGCTTTACCAATGTTGAAGGCAGTTTCTTAGGGGTGTTTAATCATAGCCTGTGTTTGCATGGTAACCAAATAAAATTAGAGGTCAATATTGACCACAGGGATAGGTTTGTCTCTTAAATGTTGAGCCTCTTTGGAAATAGGAACACCGAAATGCATTTGTTAGGATCACGGCTTATGCCCGATATTTTTGGCACCATGCCATCTGGGGAATACCTTTGCAGTGGAATGGGTGAAAGCCATTGTATTGATAACATGGAGGCCGAACATAGGTAGTCCTTTATCCAGGTGTCAGGTCTCCAGGTAAGTGGAGCTTCTCTTCTTCAACAAGCCACTGGCCAAGAAGCTGGGTTCTAAAGCAAGAATAGCTGTGATCACGGGGAACTTCCTGAGGTACTGTGTGGGGGGCTTTATATCCGTTGGTTAGTTTATTTCATCTTCACCTTAACCTTGGTAAGTGGATATTTTCATTCCCTCCTTACAGAAAAGGAAACTGAGGCTCAGGGCTCATAAATGACTTTCTAAAATGGCACAAACGCAGGTCTGTTTAGCCCTAAACCAGTGTCTTTCCACTAACCCCCAGCGCAGGCACGAGGACAGTGGGAGATGTGGTCGCTCCTCCTTAGAAGCTGTCATTTGATGCAGAAAAGAAGGCCTAACACCCACAGAACAATTAGTGGACAATTACGTGCGAGTCAATGGGGTGTTGATTCTTGAGCGCAAGGGGACAAGCACAGCGTATAAACGTGACCCTAGGGCTCAGCTGTCTGGGTGTTTTGTGCTGATTCACCCAGCCGGCGCGGCCTCTGTGTGGAGAAGGACGCCGGAAAGTGCCCTTAGCCTGACAAGCCATCCTGCGGCGTTGACACTTGTCTCCACGCGTGAGGAGTAGAGGGTGTGCTCCCGTCTTCACTCCCAGGTGGGGATGTGTGTCAGGAAGGGTCTGTCACAGCACTCGTCCCACTTGCTCCGGTGACAGCTGCATGGCGGGCGGTTGCTGGGAAGAGGGTGGACGGTCAGCTCTGATCCACGGCAGTCCCGAGGAAGAGCTGGGGTTAACTTGTAGATGACATGCCAATTTGAGAGCATGGGACGCAGGAAGAGGGGAAGGACCATTGTCTTATATGCACTGCTGGTTGTGAAACATTTCCCCCAAATATGTATTTTATGACTTGACATATTTTGAGACTAGAAAATGACCCTTGACAAGCATGCTAAAAAAGCAGAAGAGAGAATACTGTTGGGCTCAAATCCTACATCCCACCATTCCAGGAAGATGCGCTTCTCCTTCTGTCCTATTGTAGAATGTAATTGGTTTTTCCCTTTCTCCAGCAGCTACAGAATACATTTGCTGGCCTAGAGCAAGCCACGTGCTCAATTTCATCTTACACAGTTTCCATGTTTTAGTTTCCTAGGCTGCTCAAGCAGAATACCACGAATGGGTCGATTTAAACAGTGGGAATTTGCTAGCTCATGGTTTTGAGGCTAAAAGAAAGTCCAAATCAAGGCATCATCAGAGGTGCTTTCTCCCTGGGGCTGCGGTGTCTGGGGCCGGCTGCCGGAGCTCCTCGGTCCTCAGCTTGTCATGGCAATGTCCGTGGTGGCGTCTCCTGGTCTCTCCCTTCTCCTCCAGGCTCTGCTGATGTTCATCTTCTGACTGCTCTATCTATGGCTTTCTCTCTGTCTGAATTTCATTCTGCTTGTAAAGGACTCTGGTGATAGGATTGAATCCCATCCTGACTGGTGTGTGCTGCACCTTAACTGAAGTAACCCCGTGTAAAGTTTCTACTTACATTGGGCTCACACCGCAGGAATGGATCAAATTATAGAACTGGGGGAAATACAGATTCCGACAACCACACCATGTGAGGGGATTTCTCATAAACAGATATTTTATACGGTAGAATTTTACAAATATGTGTAATGGATCACCAATAAAACCAACATGTATGGCCCCTGTAGTGAAAAAATGATAGGAGACCTCTTCTACCTCCTGCGTAGCTCAGAATGCAGCTGCATCGAACTTCTACCAGAATATTCAGATGAAAAATTTAAAGGACAGGCCAGCTTTAAGAGTTTCCTAAGCAGCCAAGTTAGTGATTCTGACACTAGATAACTGGGCATTCAAGATGATGAATATTTGAGGTGGTCCCAGGACAGCAGCAGTCTTTGCATTTGGTGCAGTCATTGTCAGGGGCTTTCCGTGTCCTTCTGCTGAGAGCAGCACGTAGGGCACGTGGACCCCGACGTCACTCCTGCCCTCCAGCTCCTGTTGTGCTCAGCGCTCCTGAGTTCACTCCCTGCAGCTTTATATACCATTGCCTTTGCTTTTATTCTTTCATTCAAAGGTCCCAGACGGGACAGCAGATTCTTTGTTCTCTGGGGCATTTTTCTTCCAATTCCTTCATCTCAGTTAATCTGGTCTCCTCCATGTGACTGTAAATTCATTAGGGGCAGCACCCTGTATGCTCCTGGGGAGACTCCAGCAGGGGCACCCTTTGCCTGGCCCTGACTGTGGTCTCAGAAACGTGATGCAGTCTCCACAGTGGCTCATGGGGTCATGTATGGCCCTTGCTGTTCCTAGAGAAGTTCCAGATGTGGAGCTCATGTCACTGACATTGGGGTTCTGGAAGGTCAGGGGCAGCCTCGGTCTCCTTGCCTCCCCTGGCCAAGCCCAGGGCTACCTCAGAGCCCTGTATGTCACAGGCATGATTTTCCTTTCTCCCCCATCAGACTGCAAACTCCGTCAGTACTAGGACCTGCTCCACACAGCCTTCCATCATCCTTGTTAAAAGTGTTATGAATGTATTAATAAATTAAAATGTTTTATCCATATCTTAGTTTTCTAGGGCTGTTATAACAAATATTACAATAATGAATTGGCATAAACAACAGGAATTTATTATTTCACAGTTTTAGGTGCTAGAAATTGAGTTCTCAACAGGAAATGCTTTCTCCCAGGGTCTGTAGCTTTGCAGTGCTGGCTTGCTGCAATCCGT
>PVKY010014883.1:0-10401 GCA_004027775.1 Bradypus variegatus | reverse complement strand
TTATAAGGACCCATGGGAAAACTTCTCTGTCGTTTCAATATCAGGAAATGATGTGATTCGCCCAAGTTGTTTGGTTTATTTCTCTCTTATGGACACTGAGAATCTTGAACACAGTGAAGCACTTTGAAATCCATGGTTTTCAAACTTAACTCTGCAGAGCTTTGGGGGTAGCTTCAAGATCTCTTACAGACACCCACAGCAGAAAGTTGTGAGAGGTGAGGCTGGGGCTGGGATCCCTCACCTTTTTCCATGCTGAGTTTCTGTGCATGCTTGCTTTTGAACAAAAGTTCAAAAAAGTTTGAATGTCACTGATGTATAGACATTTTCCTCTTTGCATTGGTTGCCAGGACACTCAGCATCTAATTCTCAGCCCATCACTGACAAGTGTTCAGGACCACCTACCCATATTTTGTGTGCAAACCTCACCCTTAAATTTATTTTCTCTTCCTCTACATGTAACTCCTTTACGTGCTTTTCTTGTTTTCTTTATTTTGTTGCCATATGTATGTTTTTGTGTGCTGCTTCAAATTCCTTCTGGAAAGAGCTAAGATTTAAATGAATTAATATGGAAAATCGAGTATTTTTCCTGTGTAAGAGAACTTTGCAAGTGGGAAAAGAATGTAATGGCAATAAGGTATGCTTTGTCATAGAGTATGCGTAAAAACATAAGTGTTAAATACGTGGTAAAGTTTGTAATTTTCAAAGTTAAGCTGGCCTTCTGGCCTCAGAAGACATTTACTTGGAAGACTCTGGAAAAAAAAAAACATTTTTCTCCAGTTATGCATGCCTGTGGTCTACACTGCAAAGAATCTGCTTTATGGCTTAGCATTTTTGGATTTTGCCTGAGATTATTTTGCTGGTCATTATAAGATGAGGACAAATACTTAACAAAGAGAAAGAAAGAGAAGGAAAGAGACAGAAAGGGAATACTGCCATGTAGGAAGATGGCTGAATTTTAAGTGTTCTTAAGTAAGAATCAGGGGGCCTTAGTCCTAGCTCAGCTTTTGCTCATCTACTGTGAATCAGTGATACAGCCTGTACTCTCCCAAAGATGGTGATTCTCAACCTGGGCTTCACACTGGAATCACCAGGGGAACTTCAAAATATACTGATGCCTGGGTCCCATATCCAAAGAGTCTGATTTAATTGATCTGGGGTATGGCCTAGGCATTGGGATTTTGAAAAGCTCCCCAGGTGATTCTAATGTGCAGCCAGGATTGAGAACCACTGCCCTAAGAGAAGGAAAAATAAAATTAATAAGCACCTGCCTCCTGCTTCTCTCTCAGGAGGACATTGGGGTGTGGCTGGGATTTATGAGATAATGGACCAGATTCTGGTGAAGGAGTAAAAGGGTTTGAAGGAAACAGTTTAACCCTTTGCATTCCATAGGGTACCCTTGGATAATAAGTTTTCTTCAACATTTCCCCCAGGATCTACAGGAAAAAACACATTTCACATCCTAATTCAGTATATTCATACACACACACACATACTAATGTATTGAATGCAATTCACTCTGATATTTTATATTCCAGTCTATTCTATTCGCTTCCTTTAGAAAAAAAATTCCACTTGCTACCACTGTTTAAACAACATTGCATTAAAGGTGGACACCAAGGTATATAAAATACCTTTGGAGGACGTTAAGACACTCAATTTGTGATGGCTTGGAGTTTTTTGCAAAGATGCTGTGGGAAGTGAAGTCATGTGTCTAGTAATGTTTTAGTTTCTTAGCTGCTAAAACAAGTACCATACAATGGGTTGGCTTATAGAACAGGAATTGATGACTAATGGTTTGAGGCTAGAAAGTCCAAAATCAAGGCATCAGCAAGGCAATGCTTTCTCCCCGAAGACTGTGGCCTCCTGGGGCTGGCTGCCAAAGATCCTCGTGGTTCCCTGTCTTTTCTGCACGTGGAGGCATCTTCTCCTTTCTCTTTTTGGTTCACTGACTTTCCCCTCTGGCTGCTCCCTGGAGCCTCTCTCTCTATGACCCTCTCTACCAGGCCTCCAGTAATAGGATTACGACCCATCCTGATTTAGTTGGGCCACACCTTAACTGAAGTCACTTCATCAAAATGTCCTATTTATAATGGGTTCACACCCACAGGAATGGATTAAGATTAAAGAACTTGCTTTTCTGCAGTACATAACTCCAAGCCACCACAAGTCATAATAAGAATATTTGTTCAGCAATTGCCAGCTACAGTCATAGCAGAAAGTGCTTTACGAGCATGAGCTCATAAATTTTCACATTAATACGAGATGGGTATTGTTCTCCGTTTTCAAGACGAGGAAATCAAGGCCAAGTATACATATGTAAGTTCCTCTGCTAGTCAGCACTAGGGGAGCCATCCTCAAGCCTAGACAAGCAGTTTGGAGGCTTACCTGGTTCCTGGGAGGAGAACCACATTTATTGACTATATTCGCTTCTCTCAGGAGTTCTGGGAGTAGAAGGGGAATTGGGAGAACCACGACCGGAGGTGGATCCACCCTACCCAAGGGCAAGAGCTTCAACGGAAAGAGATGGCGGGCTTTCCTGAATGCAGCCAACGGTCCAAAGCAAATGACTTGTACATTTTCACTGAACAAGTGACTGTGTGGATACAGTGCTAGGCCCTGGCCAGTGCCTTAGAAACGGGTCCAGGTGAGTGAGATGCCCAAGGGTTTAAGCTTCATCACTTTCCTTGGTAACCCCAAACTGGAGTTGAAGGCTCTATAGTATATAACAATAGCAAGGGCTTTGGAATCAGACAGACCTGAATTTCAACCCCTATTCAGCCATTTCCTGCCTTCTTTGAACCTGGATGTGCTCACTTGTAAAACGGCATGCTAAGAGCACCTACCTTTGGGTCTCTTTGGGCAATTAAATGAGATAAGGAAAGGTTGGGCACACTGGGTGATTTTAGGGTTGCCAGATTTAGCAAATAAACTGCAGGACACCCAATTAAATAGGAATTTCAGAGAAACAATTTTTTTAGTGTAAGTGCATACCACCTATTGCATAGGACATATGTATACTAAAACTTATTCTTTGTTTCTTTGAAATTCCAGTTTAACTAGGTACCCTGTATTTTATTGAGCTTAACGAACGACTATAGTTTTTATTGTTTTTGGACTGAAGTATCCTTGGTGTCTGAGATAGAGTTCACAGAGAGTGGGTGAGGAGGAGAACACTGTATGGAATCTGTTCATGACAGTTTATTGTGGGGTAAACTGAGAAGGGTGCTATTCCGGGTGAAGAAAGTGGGGTGCCTTAATTTGGGTTTGCCAGTTTCCCTATTTGTAAAATGAGAGAAAAAAACAGGTACAGAAAAAAAAATCCCAGAATCCTCCTCCCCCAGATCTCCCCACAAATGATATTTTCTTATAATTCAGTTGTCACCTCCTTTGAGAAGTCTTCCTTGACTGCTTTAGTTAAAATTGTCCCCTTCCTCCCCCTCATTTTCTGGGACATAAATTTTCCCCTCCATAGTAATTATAACTTTCTGAAATTGTTGTGCTTCTTGACTTGATAGTTTGTTTACGGTAGGTCTGCCCATGTAAACGTAAGCTCCAGGGGGGCGGAAAACTAGTCTGTCTCCTTCTAGCTGAATCCCTCAGGAGCCATACCTTGCACAGTAGGTGCGCAGTGTATGGTGAATGAATGAATTGCTGGAGGAATGAATGAATGTTAGCGTGACTGTTGAAGTTCCTACCAAGCACTCTCTTTCCCTAGGGGCCGTGCGTGGGTTGCAAGGAGGATGTGCTGCCCGGGGAAGAAGGAGAAGGTGTGGGTGTCGGGGGTGGGGATGGGGATGGGGGAGGAGGCTGGGCCCTCACCTCCTCCGGGACCCTCGAGAGCGAGCGCGCTCCGTGGGGCTGTAGGCGCAGAGAACCGCGCGGCGCCAGCTGCAGGGCCGGAGCTCCGCGCCCCGCATCCAGCCTCCGGGTGCGTGCGCCCGCGGAGCCCAGTGCCGCGCCTCGGCGCCCCCACGCAGCGGCGCGGGGACCCGGGCGGGGGCAGAAGGAGGGCTAGGCCGAGGGAGGGGAAGGGGCCGGTCCTCCCGGAGCAGGCAGCGACCGCGGCAGCCCAGGAGGCGGAGGCAGCGGCGGCGGCTGAGGGAGCGGCTGCAACGTGCCCTCCGCAGTCAGTCCGGCCACCCGCCCGCACCACGCCGGGGCGCCCTCTCCACTGAGCGCGGTAAGTACGGCCCGTGGCGCCCACCCCGGGCCGCTCGCCGGGACTCACCAGGCCAGGGTTGACGAGGACACCCTCTCCTTGCGCCTCTCCCGGGGACTCGCCGAGCCGGGGCCTCCTCAGCTGTCCGGGCGCTCGGGGGCGCACGGGCCGGACCCGGGCGCCTGGGCGCCTGGGGTTCCGAGGACTCGTCACGCACACGAGCCGCGGGGGCAGCGAGCAGATTACCTTGGGAAAGTCCCCCCCTGGCTCCGAGCCTCAGTTTCCCTGTGAAACTGAAGTTTGCATTCCCGCGCGCGGGACAAGTGCACGGTGCGCAGGCGGTAAAGACGCGGGTGGGACCTCAGCATTTTGGTTCGATTTGTGGCCCAGCAGGTTCCGGACGAGGGGCGCTCCCGGCATTCGGACTGAGGAGGCTCCCGGAGCCGGCAGATAAATTCATGCCCTCGTGGTGTATGTAGCAAACGGCCGGAACCCAGCGATTGGATTGGAACGGCCCCCCGAGCCTCCTCTTCCTAGCTACAGTTCTTTTTAAGTCAGCTCGCGCTCGGCCCGCGTTGGTCCAGCTCTCAGGGTTTTGTAGGGGAGCGGGCCGCCCCAACGCCTGTTGAAGTTGGAGTTGTAACTTTAAAAACTTGCATCAAAAGGATGTTTAGAAGGAGACTAGGGTTTTGTTGTAATGGGGGCAAGTGGGGAGTGGAATTGTTTTTTAGCCATGCAGTCTGGAAATTAAACGGCCGTGCGGGTTCTAGCTCGTTAAAAACATTCCTGCCCACGAATAAATAGATTATACACTCCAGGAATGTTAGGAAAATACTCGTATCGCAGAATCCTCAATGCGCTTTTCTCAGGGTTGAAATGGAAGCGCTTTTGTAGTGCGAGGCTCCTGCTTCCCCGTGGCTGAGTTGACAGCATACATGCTGCATGAGTTCTTTTTCAAAAGCAAGATCGATGCTACGTTTTAATGGATACCATTCTGTTCTTCCCCCTTTCCCCGAAATGCTGTGTAATCTTTAATTACATTTTTATAAGCATAAATCACCTCTGATGAAGGTACCTTTTAATTACGAAGTGCAACGAAATGAGTGCACGTCGGAGTCAAGAGTTGTTCGCGAGGGCAGAGGGAAGGTAGAATGATTTACAAACATCGAGTAAGAATTTGAGTGCCAAATTATGTCTGGGTTAGAGAGCGCCCTTCCAGAGGAAATTATAACCAGCGGACAATTGTGTTTCAGACCAAATCTGTTAAATTCACGAGCCCATTCTTGCTTGAGTGAAATTTCTGCTATCGAAGTATGGGTACTAAATTAGTACCCTGGCCACATTAACAGCCTGTGGCCCGTTTGTTACCAGCAGACACAGGCGTCCTTGCTGTGGTTAATATGGGTATATAAATAAGAGAAGGGAGAGAGAGAAAGAAAAAAAAGAGAAACACATTCTCTTTTTAAAATAATCTTTACCTAAGGAATTTTCACTTTTTTCCACTGTCTTACCCGTCACCTTTTGCCTCTTTATATTTCTTTGCATTTGAACATCCTCCTACTAGGGAAA
Organism: Bradypus variegatus; assembly: GCA_004027775.1. NCBI lineage: Eukaryota > Metazoa > Chordata > Mammalia > Pilosa > Bradypodidae > Bradypus > Bradypus variegatus. The sequence goes on along the minus strand of PVKY010014883.1, from coordinate 4,673 downwards.
ATTAATAGATAACTTAGGTAGTAAATGAAGATGGCTTGAATCTTGCTTTTGAGTAAGCATAAAGTTGTGTTTGTAAAAATCTCCACTGCCTTTGGAGAAAACCCTAAATTTTGCAATTGTGAAAACACCATGTGGCTAGATATGATGGAACATGGACTTTTTTTTAAAGCAATTAGCATGTTCTCATGCATAGTAGTTACCCCCTTCTCTTGTAACTTTAGCTTCACAATATTATTATTAATGATTTTACCTTAAAGGAATGGACATTTTTCCCTCTGTGTTGAAATAGCTCACAGAATGTAGTGGCTGTGTGTTTAAGAATGCTCTATAAACACATAGATCACTTTTCTAATATTAATTAACTAAAGGATTAAAAAAATCTGGATGTTTTAGTCACTTAAGTTTTAAAGTCTTCTTTTCATGCCTTTTGCGTTATATTAAACACATCGTGAGATATGATTTGTTGACTTGTTATAGGATTACCATTTGGCAAAAACACCCAAGATACGCTCTTGCAAATATGTGGTATTGCCTCTGCTTTAAATTGCAGGCAAGAGATTGCAAGCCTTGTTCCAGACGGATAAATTGATAAAACACTAGCTGCTGTTGGAAGAATAGAAAAGATCCTCTGCAAAAACACTGTGTGGAGTAGCGAAATACATTTTGAATTGAGTTGAGCAAGCTATAGAGACGCTGGCAGTTTGTGAAAAAGTACACCCGGTCATAGCTCGTCCACTTTAAGATGTTTCTGGTTCCCCCCTGACAAAATGACTCCTTTCCCACAAAGAAGAAACCGTTTCCTTATTTTTTCAGTTACCTTTCCAAAGACAACTTTTGTCGGGCGCAAGAGACCAGAGTTATGCAGAAATCCAACCGTAACCAGCTCAGAATGAGGACTCATTTTCTCTCCTTCCACCAGATGTTTTTTAGGTGTCCTCAGCTGGAATGCCCAGTTTGAAACTAATTAGGCCAGCCATAAACTCCTTGTATAATAAAATCACAGGCCGTTATGGTTAATAAGTGGGGTTCCCGGCAGCTTATCACAGATGCCTCTTAAACAGAGAGAGAGCCCTTGGCTGTCAGGAGAAAATGAAGGGAGTGGAGATACCTTCTTTAGACACACGCCGGTCCTTAAATACCCCTGCACATATGTTCTATGAGGAGGGGTGAGGAAGTTGCAGCCAGGGTGGTGTTTTGTCTTTGCTGTGCCCAGTATCTTAACAAAAGATTCTTGGGGAGAGGGTGGGGCATAGTATTAAGCAGTGTCCTCAGGTCTGGAATGTTTGTGTGTGTGTGTGTGTGTGTGTGTGTGTGTAGGAGAGGGATTTGTCTCATGTGGCACTGTGAAAACTTACCTGCTTCTCACCTGGGTTCAAGATAAAAAGCAAGGCTGTCTGATCTGACATGCATTCCTTGGGGGAGAGGGGAACCCCCCCCAAAGTCTTTTATAAAGGGAAAGTTCACCTAATTAGTTGTTGCCCCTCATATGTAGGGTTTGTGGAGGAGAAGTGGCTGGGTAGTCAGTTACCTCCAAAGGCTGAACCTTCTATGTTGCCAGGACTGGGTTTTGTTGGTGGAAGGAAACCTTTTTCCTAGCTGGCTGCTCTGAAAAGGGAGTCAGGGAACTCTGCTCCAAGGAATCTCTTTACAGAGAATTAACCCCAGAGTTGAGAAAACACCGCCTGTTGACAGAAAACACACACACACACCACAATTCCTCACCCATTGCCTTCACCTCCACCCCCAGAATCATAACAGTTTGCAGAATGGCCCTTTTCTTTTCCCCCTTGTTTGTGGCAGTTCATATAGTCCCAAAAATACAAAACGAAAAGAAGACTCTGGTAGGAAAACAATTAGCTGCCTGAGTTCCCTTGAGACAATGCTATTTGGAGATTTGAACTGGCCTAATGGTGTTTGACCAACACCCTTTTCTAATCCCAGGAGGCTTAACCCCCTCAATCAAGTGGCAAATTCTTGCAATGTTCAGGTGACAGTGACTGTGGCTTCAGACCCACTTGTCTCTGTATAAACGTGTAAGAGGGGCAGGAACTTGTTCTTTATTGCATGTTATTTAAAATAATTTTCGAGGTAGGAAAATACCTGCCAGGTATATTTAGGGGGAAATGGATGAAGAAGCCACAGGCTTTTAAATTTAGTCTTACTGTTTTTTTCCCTCACTTTTGTGATATGTTGGCTTGGTCATTTCTCTCCATTTGCAAATTATATTCTTATGTTTAATGATAAAAATGAAAATAGCTATTATTTATCGAACACTTCTTGTATGCCAAACCTGAAGTCAGCTCATGAAATATATTTTAGGGTGGGTTCTCACAACAACCCTTTTAGTTGGGTATTATTAAAATATTGTTATCATTATTGTTGTCATTCCAACTTTGTTGACGAGGAAACTGAACCTCAGCTGAAATGCTTCATGCAAGGAAACCAGAACCGAGGCCCTCAGCCCTTTGCAGACTCTGCTTTCACCCCACATGCTATGAAGACCCTAACACAGAGGTCATTTCTGCTATCATTTCTCTTGGCGAGAGAGGCTCAATTTGATTGAATTTAAATGCATGGAACACAATTATTTTCCTAAGCTGCTCTGGTGGTATTTGTCATTGTCACTTTAAATGGAAGATAAATAAAATTTAGTATTTGTAAAACACAGATATGAACCTTTCTGAGTCATGGTATTTTAGCAAGTAGGATATGATTTTGTAAAACGAAAATGACTGTTTATTTACAAGGGCTAGTTTGTTTTTTTTTTTTTGCTTCAATACTAACCCTATGCATTTCACTACCTAGAAAGAGTCAATAAATTCATCTGCAGTTGGAAGACCCTAAAACGCTGCAGTAGGCACAGTCCACGTCAAGTTTATAGGGAGGTGCCAGATCGCTATGGGTGGGTTGTTATTTTGGTTAGATTTATAAATATTTGGAGCAAAGAATCAACTGGAACAGTTACCGAGAGTCAGGTAATGGGAACAGTTTTTTTATCTTTGCTGCTTTGAGCATTACGGGCGGCCGTTGGTTGCCCTGAGTCTGGGATGGACTGGCTGGGTGTCAGTGGGAGCCGAGATGTGCATCTTTGGGACACAGCTGGCAGGATGGATGAGCTGGTGTCTGCCCACAGCCCTGCGCCCAGAGAAAACAGGGGCTTCATCAACACGGTCATTGCCTGTGTGCGTTGTTGTTTCTTTAAGTCTGCCTCTGATCTCAGATACTGCAGAAACAAATCTGAAACAGGAACTTCAGTGAACAGACAGCCAGGGGGACAGGTTTGCGTCTCACCAATTTTGAGAATAGGTCGATAGTTAACTATTTTGCGTGATAATGCCAAATCAGACATCTTTTTTAATGAACAAAATATTTGATAGATGTTAGAAACTGTTTTGTCACCTAATGTCAATAGCGTTGTTTCACTAACATGAAAAATGAATGTGATTTCAACAGCCTTGGATTTTTTCCCCTCTATTTTTCCCTTTGAGCATCTAGCAGAGTTAGATTTTTAAAAGTCTGTGCTTTCCCAGATATTACATACATGTTTGTCTCTAGCCACAGCATTCAGAGGAGAGTTGTCAACTCTGTGATTTTAACTAAGGGAAAATGATAAAATTGATGTATTTCTACCTGAAAGAATGAAGAACTGGAGGATTCAACTACTGTATGAATATCGCAACCTACTTTTGTCTTGCATCGCCTGAATCCGTCCATTCTCCTTTCTTTTCTATTCATCTCCCAAGAATGGTCTTTTAAAACTGAAATGTACAGTGTATTAGCCAGAAAGACATTTTAATTTTGTAAAGGAAAACCATGCCAGAGACAGCCGGGTCTGTTTCAGCCATTATTGTTTCTGTAGTGTGCATACTTTGGGTTTCATGGTTAGATGTGGGTTTGCCAAGAAAGAAAATTACAGCAAGAAACTATGTTGAAAACATATACACTTCTGTTTAAGAAATGGGAAAAACACAGGAAAATTCCTCATGATAATTGCTTTAACGTGAGTTTTAAATGTCATTGTTTGACTTATTTCAAAAAGTCCCTCTTAGTTAATTCTCACATATGCCATTCCCAGGTATCTCACCTTAACAGTGGTAAATGTTGGTCTTAACTTTGATAATCGTTGGGACGTCCAGAGATACCCTGAGTCTTTGTGGAAACATTCCAAAATTTAGGTTGTGCAGGCCAGTTTTTTTTTTTTAAGTTACTTAGATATCGATTTTATTTTTTTGACCCAAAAGGAGAAAACACGGGGAATTCTCAAAAGCTTTTTACAGGCTGCTATTATCAGAAGAGAAGCCAAACCAACATGTATTAGGTCATGAGCTTGAAGTGCATAAATAAGGCCTCTGAAGGTCACCAAAACAGGGCGAAAACCACTAGCTCTCGTTGCCTCAGCCAAGTCTAAATTCTTGCCTGTTAAGACAAGTTTGGTTGAAGTGGATGCAGTAAGGGGGTTTCTGGGCCTTTAGTTGGAAGATCTTGGTTGGATTTGGGTTCTGAAGATTGCTCCCTCATACTGTTCCGGAGAAAAAGCAGGTTCTGGGACCATTCCTTACTCCAAAGCAGATGTTTCATTCCTGATGTTTGGATATGTGGAAGCCAGAGGCCGAAACTGGTGTTTGTTCCTTCTGGTCAGTTTCTTTACCTCCCATCCCTTTCCTGTAGTAACT
>PVKY010014882.1:0-10368 GCA_004027775.1 Bradypus variegatus | reverse complement strand
ATCTCATTATATTCAAATTCAAGCTAATTAAGGTGGCATGTCACCCAGAGGCCCCTCCTCCTGCATCTTTCAGGCTGGTTGAAGGTAAATTTTCAGCAGGGCTCCATCTGGGCATGGAAAGAATGCCTTCTTCCTTCTGATGCCAGCCAGCTGCTCAGAATATGACTCACAGGGAAGCTAAAATGAGACACTGATACGGTCGGAACAGTTGTAAATGATTGCAGACAGAAAGTCTGATTCACAGGTAGTGAGTGCCCACTCCTGCCCCCCTTCCCATACTGCCACGAGCCATAATCACACTTGTGTTTATTACTAAATGGACTCAGAGAGGCTGTGGACTTTCCTGGGAAGTGCATCGGGTCTGGGAAGCCTGGGTGCAACTCTGTCCCTCGGCATTTCCTAGGGAGGTAGCTTGAACCTCTCTGTGCCTCTGTGGCTGTGATAGTTAGGTTCATGTGTCAACTTGGCCAGGTGATGGTACCCAGGTGGCTAGTCAAGCAAGCACTGGCCTAACCTTTACTACAAGGACGTTTGTGGCTGGTTAATAAACCAGAAGGCTGGTTTATTAAATCATCAGTCAATTGGCTGCAGCTGTGACTGATTACATCAATGAAGGGCGTGTCTTCCACCATGAGAGAATGCAATCAGCTGGATTTAATCCAATCAGTTGAAGATTCTTAAGCGAGACAGATAGAGGACCTTCACTTTTTTGGCTGACCAGCAAAGCATTTCCTGAGGAGTTCATTGAAGTTGCCAGTTTCATGAGGAGTTCATTGAACACATTCATCAGAGTTGCCAGTTTGTTGCCTGAGCAGTTCATTGAACGTCTTCATTGGAGTTGCCAGTTTGCTGCCTGCTCTCTGGAATTTGGACTTGTTTATCCCCACAGTTGCATGAGACACTTTTATAAATCTTATATGTATAGATATATTTATAGATATCTCTTGTTGATTCTGTTTTCCTAGAGAACTCTAACTAATACAGTGGCCTTGTGAAAATACTAGCCATTTGTTGAGCCCTTCTCCACATCAGGCACGGTGAATTTTAAAGCAGTTTTCTGTGGTTGGCCCAGAGCTATAGAGATGCTAAGCGGAAGAGAGGGGACCGTAATCCAGGGCTGGCCCCCAAGGTCAGTCTTCCCCCTGCAGCCCATGAGTCGCAGTTAAAATGAGGTGCAGACGGGTCAAATCTGAGTCCTGCCTGCCAGGCAGGGGCTCAATTGGTACCAGGTTGCTTTTCCCAAAGGCCACCATCAGGAACTCAGAGAAACCAAAGTCCTGATGGTGATGATGGTGACACTGGCAACGAGGGTGACACCTAACCCTTCGCAGGTGTTTGCTGTGTCAGCCATTTGTCCGAGCTCACCACAGGCATTAATTCATTGAATGCTCGCAACAACCCCATAAGGTGAGCACTGCTATTATCCCCATTTGCCAGGAAATTGAGACATATCCTATATGACTCACCCAAGGTATTCTCCCTGGCCTCCACTGCCCTTGTCTCTAGGCTCTGCAAAGCCCTTTGCTATATAGCAGATGACTTTGGGATCTGGCCCTTTGGAGGCCCCTACAGGCCCCCAGACACCAGGAAGGGAATAGGCTGCAGCACCAACCTCAAGGAGTGAAGGTGTGGTCCAAGGTCCAAATGAATGCTGGTGAAGATGATGGTGGTGGCAGCTAACATCTGGGGAGAGTCCTCTCCGGCCTGCAGACCATCAGCCCACAGGGCCAACCACCTGCTTGCCAACTCAGTGTTTTGTTTTTTAACTTTCTATAATGGAAAATGTTACACATGCACAAAGTGGACTAAACAAACTCCCATGTACCCTTACCCAGCCTCCACCACCTTCAACCCTGCCCATTCTCACCCCACTCACTCCCCCTCTTATTATTTTGATCCACATCCCAAACATCACATTTCACCCATAAATACTAGAGTGATATATGGAAAGTTTTAAAAACTTAAAACTTGGCATTGGTGGCCAACACAGGAAGATTCCACTAAAAAATCTTTCCGTGTGGGGCCCGAGTCCGCCATGGCGGCAGTCTCGAGTTGAGACATGTCTTCCCTGTTTTGTTGTGTTCTGGTTGCCCTGCCCTCCCCTTGCCTGTTGGCTCTTACCCTGAGCTCCTTTACTCATTCGTGTGACCTGCTGGCCCTCCACAGGGATTTGAGGATTTTAAGGACATTAGCTCATTTAATCCCCTCTGTAAACTTACTGCTGGCTCTGTTTTTATAGAGAACATACGGAGCTTTGTGGAGATTGACTGCGTGGCTTGAAGTTGCACCCTTAGTGACAGCTGGTATTTAAACCCAGGTGGTGAGACTCCAGTGCCCTGCCCCTGCTCCCTGCAGTTTGCAAAGGGGTGGGTAACTCAGGCTTGGTCTGGGCTTGCCCGGAGAGCTGAGGGGGTCCCGTCCAGGTCCAGGGCAGGGCCAGGGGCAGCAGTCCGTGGCGGCAGTGCCCAGTGTCCGGTGAGTGGGTGGACCTGTCACGGTGCCCGGTGGAATCTGGTTGCAAGCAGCGCCTGCCTCAGTGGATCAGCTGGCAGAGCACAGGGCCGCTGCCCGGGGGCGTGAGCCAGGCCCACCCACATGGGCTGGGGGAAGCTGAGGTCTGTTGGGGCCTCCCATGCAGGTGCTGGAGGGCAGGGCTCCGGCTCAACTGACCTGTCCAGCACCTGGGCAGGAGGGTCCCAGTCGGGGGGAGAAGGGGGCTGTCTGACCCAGCTAAGCAGGTCCACGTTGGGAAGGGCCTGAATGCCTCCCTCCCCTTCTGTTTCAGCGTCTCCTCCGTCATTTCCTGTAGTGACCTCTGGTCACTCTGATTAGCTTGTAACTACTTTGAGGAAGAGAAACATGCCTTTTAGCCCTTGTGCCTCCCATATTGTTTAGCACGGAGCTAAGTGTGCAGCAGATGCTTAGCAAACGCTCGTGGGTAAATGACTTCCCCAGATCCTTCCCAGGGTCCTTGAAGCCCACAGCCCTGGGGTTCAGCCCCTGTCCGGCCCCATCTCCTCCTCCTCATCACCTCCCTGCCCCTCCTTCCTGTGCACACCCCTCTGACCTCTCCTCCCCCAGGAGTTCCCACCCCCCACACCATGCAAGCTTTCTTTCTGCTCTTCTTACATCCACTTCAGAGAGAATGTTGAAAAGTGGGAGGGAGACAAGATGGCCAGTCCCAGCTCCCAATTGAATATCTGATTATCCTAATGTGTTTTCGGGTTCCAAACACATTTTAGGGCTCGTTAGTTGAAATTTTGCCTTTGGGGGTGGTGCGGGCAGATACTTCCCTCTTCTTTCTTGGGACCACACCAAGGGCCCTTTCTCTGGATGGGACGCGGCCGCCCCCCTTCTCTCGTCCGCACCTAAAGCAGAGCGCCCAGACCGCCCCCCTTCTCTGTCCGCACCTAGAGCAGAGCGCCCAGACCTGCCAGGAGCCGGCTCCCGCCAGCCGTGCCCCCTCTCCCGCCCCTGCCTGGAAGATGTCAGGACTGAACAAGATACTGTGTCCCAAGCACCTGGCACAGGGCCTGCCTATTTTTATTAGGCATTTAATAAGCACGAAGCGGCTATCTCTCAGCTGATTTTTGCTTGCGCTGGATTATTTTTCAGGTCACAGCTTGCTGAGCTATCCTCTGGTCTCTGTAATGTTTTATTTTGTTTGTCTTTTGTGGGGGGAGTTGGGGTAGATCTCTGGTGAGCAGAACAGCTGGTGAAAAGCTAAGTTTGGAGTAGCCAGGTCGAAAACTGGGTTAACAGTATGGCAGGTTCAGGGCTCTGAGAAAATGTAGATTTAAAGGGAGGCCCTGGAGCAGTTCTGAACTGGCTTGAATGCTTTCGAGCAGTGACGATGTTCAGTTGCTGGAGTGCAGCGTGATGTGGGGGGACAGGCGTGTGGAGAGTTAGATTGCTTTCCTGGGATGTTTTGGTCTGCAGACATGGATGATGGCCGGGCCCCCCTGCTGTAACCCACCCTCGATGCCACATCTCCTGAGCCCAGGGCCAAGCGGCTGCTCCCAGGAGAACTCCCAGGAAGGCCATCTGGGGAGAGGGAGCTCCTTGCAGGTTGTCAGGAGTCATTCCTCCAAGTGAAGCTCATGGATTCCTGCAGAGGTGGGGCAGTGGGAGCCTGGTGATGGCTTCCAGGTTCTTGCTGAAGGCGCAGACGGGCTGTGGGGATCCCCATGGCATCCGGGCCATGTGTGCGATGCCATGGGGAAGGGGCAGGCAGCACACCTGCAGGCAGCTTAGGGTGGCCAGGGTTGGGAGAGCCACCCTCCTGGCTTCTACCGCAACCGCAGAGTCACCACAAGACCTTGGTGACTCTCAAGATGTTGAGAGTTGAAAAGGGGATGCTATTAACTATTGCACGTGGACAACAGGATAAACTGGGTCATGTGGTCACTCAAAGCTGCCTCCTCCAGGAAGCCTCCCGTGGTCACTCCAGCCTTCAGGCTTACCACTGATTTGCTACTGATTTGGCCATTGTTCTGGCACTTGACATATATTGCAAAATAGTAATCATTTTCTGTGCATAAGTTCTTAAAGGCTGGGAATGGGTCCCCTATAGTTCTTTGTACCCTACTCAACAGCAGGGAGCACGGAGGTGCTTCCCCGCCTTAGGGAGGGGAGGGCAGGGCAGGGCGGCATCCAGGGGAATTTGACCTATTGGTGAAGTGCAGGGAGGGTATTCGAGCTGTGGGTGCAAAGGCTTGGGGCATGAGGAACAGGCAGGTTGCGGAGCTACAAATGATTTGCAGCTGCCAAGGGGCGTGGGGGTCGGGGGTGGAGATGGGGAGAGGAAAAGGGAAGGGAGGCTGGAGAGATGGGCAAGGCTAGGAGTTTTCCTAATAAGGGGTCCTGAGGTGATGAACAGCCTAGAAGGGGTTTATGCACTCCATGGCTTGAGGATGGATGTGTTACTTTCATATGCGTATAGTTCAGGCCAGGTGTGGGCCAGGTGCGGGGCCAGGTATGGGCCCTGGGAGGACTCAGAGGACTAAGACCGCCCCTGGGAGCTCCCTGCTGGGTGCTGTGACCCTCCCTTTTCCAGCCCCACCAGCTTGTGGTAACACCAGGCTCCCCAAACAGAACGAGATCACGTTTTCCTGGCTCTGCTCCCGGCAGCTCTGTGGGAACAGAGCCTGTTTCGTTTCCTCCCGTGTGTTCCTTGGAACCCCGTGAGGGGCCTGGAGAGGTGGGGTGGGCGTTTCCACACCGTTCTGGCGCCTGGGTCCTGCCTGGGCTGGGGGAGCCCAGGGCCAGCCAGCTTTGGTGCACCCCAGCTTCCTCGGGTAGCGGGCATGGAAAGCAAGCCCGTGTGCACCCACCGCCCTTGTTCCTGCCGCCCAAGGGGAGGGAGCCCTGCCTGTGCTGCTGTTGCCCGGGGCACCTCCTTCCCCCAGCCCGGGCAGTGCCTCCTGCTCACTGCATGGCCTCCACGGCCAGAAATAACTCCATAAACACTCACACACACACACACACACATCACACATCACACTACGCACAGTGCACCCCACGCACAGCCTCCCCCACACCACATGCACATACACCCCAAACCACAATACACACCCCTACACACATACATGTCACACACACACACATCACACCTCATACACAGCACAACACCCCCCACACACCTATACCCCACACACATACATGTACCCCACACATGCATCATACATACTACACACACAAACCACATTCACACACCCCAGCACACTCCGCGCGTGCACACATAGACACACACGCACGCACCATGATGCTCTTACTGGAAGCTGCAGCACCAGCTGCCCCCCAACCCCCAGGCTCCCCCTGTCCCTCGAGGTGTTGTCTCCTCGGCTCTTGCTCTCTTTATTACAGGCGCCTCAGCGTAAGGATTCAGATCTGAGGCTGGGGCCAGGCCAGAGGAGCCCCCCGGGGACAGAGGTGGCACCGTGTGCCCCAGAGCTTGATACTGTCGGCCCCCCAGGCTCCACACTCGGCTCAGGATCACCCCTTCCCTCCATGTCTGCCTCTTTGGGGGCGTCCAGTGAGCCGATCCTCTTCCCTTGGGGTGAGCAGACACCCCAGAAGCTTCTTGTCCTTCAGGGTGGGTCCTCGCTGGGGCTGGAACAGTCTGTTAAGGAAAGATGGAAACACATCAGCTTCTTTCAGAACATTGTTGTCAGGGAAACAACCAGCTTCCTTGAAGGGCGAGCAGAAGGCGGAGAAACTTCTGTAGCTCTTGGGACAGCTTAATTATTAAAAAACAAAGAGTAGCTACTACTGAAGGCAAGAAACAAAGACTAGCTGCCCCTGAAGACTTGCTTGCGTGTCTGATTTCTGATTTTCAACACGACCCTTCCCCTCATGGCCTGAGTAATTCTACCGGCGAGCAGAGTGACTGTCAGAGAGGTTTAGCAGTTTACCTCTGGCCACACAGCTGGGTCCTGGAACTGAAAGAGGAACCAAATTCTCCTCCTCCAAAGGCCTCGCAGGCCTCAAGGGCAGCCCTCAACGCAGCCGTCCTGGAGGGGGCTGCTCCTGGCCCTTTGCTCCCGTGGGGGTGTTGGGCTGGGAGGTGCTTGATGGGAAAGGGTGGAGTCGAGCGAAGCCTTTCCACCCCTGTGGATGCCCTTCCATCCTCCATTCTGGATTCTCTGTGTTCCTCTCAGGAGGACGGATACGGTCAGGCAGGCAGCCTGTTCTTTCCTTTGCACATACCCAGGGTGTTGAAAATAGAGATTAGCGGAATGAAGTCTAGTTCTAGAATTTTCTAGCAGCATGGCCTTGAGCAGGGCCTCAGTGTCTTCATTGGCAAGATGGGGACAGTGTAAATAAATACCTGCCTGTGTTAGTTAGGACTCTGGGTGGCAAGTGACAGTAACTGGAACCAGCCTCGGCCCAGAGGGGCTAAATCGACTCGTGGACGTCAAGGAGATGATGAAGAAGGCATCAGGCAGGCCGGGACGCAGCGGAGCCTCCGGAGTGAAGGAGACCAGGGACTTGGACATTGCCAGCTCTTTCATTCCTCTTTCATCCCCAGTCCACTCAGTTGGCATTTTGTCCAGTTCTCTGTCTCCCAAGAGCGGGAAATGTGGCTGCCACTAGCTCATTTTCCTGTTATGGGCAAGAGACATCCCTGATGTCCTGAGTCTAAAGCTCCCAGGGAGGTAGCTCATTGGCTCAGGGTGGGTCCAGTGACCCCTAAGCCAATCTGGACCCGCAGGGCAGGCTTCTGGGAGGTGGTGGGCTCACCTCTCAGAGGCTGGCAAGATCAAACTAGAGTGTTCAGGGTTACTTTAGCCAACTGCCTGGCTCCAGAAATGTTAGCTCCCTGTCCACCCCCCCCACCCCCCTGAGTACTTAATTCAGGTTAATTGAAAAAGAAGATTAATTTGAATTAATGAGGTGCAGTTAACATTTTTAAAAACAATTAAGCACGTACTTTTTCTATTAACAAAACATTTTAAATGGCTCCTACTGGGTCTAGGCCAGCAGTTTACATTTACAGTTGGCATTCTTCACATCCAAGAGAATGACTTAAATCTTATTTGTAGAGGGGAAAAAGAGACAATGATTAAAAACAGTAATAATTCCTAGTCTAGACTCCACTGGCAGCAGGTACTCAACAATTGCTTAGTTGGATGAACAAAATATAAATAATTCCTTATACTCTTGCCTCTGCGTTGGTTTACTTCTGAAACTCTTACTAATGTAAACTTCAACCCAGTATGGAAAATCACACATTCTAATTTAATGGATCCGTGCGAATAATGGCCTCATTGTAGGTTTGGTCCTACGGAACCCCTCAGGTGGCATTCAAGTCTCCTCTCGTCACCGTGCTCCCCAAACTGTTTTCATTCGTCTCCTTCCCGAGGAGCATAGGCTCAGTAAGCCCCAGAACACACCACCCCTCGTTTGACTCTCTCCCAGCCATTGCTCTGCTGGTCCCCCTGTTTAGAATGCACTCTCTTCCCCTTCCCTGTCCCCTCAAATCCTGCTGGACCTTCAGGTTTCTGACACCCGCCCCTCCCTCCCATCCCCAGGGGAATCCCTGAGGCTCTTGGCCTGTTTGGTGATTGAGCCCGTCTCCCGCTGTCCTCTCTCCCTTGTCCTGCTGTCCGCTGTCCTTTTGTCTGTTTTCCCAGCAAGAGGCCTCCTGGGACCCTATATTCACCAGTGTTTCTGCCATCTCAGTGCATTGTCCTGTTTCATTTTTAAATGAGTAAATTCAGGGAGCTCTACCCAGGAGCCCCTTGGCCTTCCTTTGGTCTTGCCCAGCTGCACGTCGAGTGCACGTGTGAGATGGTGGTGAAGCCGGGTGCTGGGACTTCACTGGCTTAGCGAAATACCCTCCCTGGGACACAGTGGCCCCTGCGAGGTACCCCAGGAAGCTGGCCTTTTCACAGGGAGCAAAATGTGCTGGTAAGGAAAGCTCTTTCTAAGTGTTAAGCACCGCAATTACCTGCTGAGTCACCAGGAGGCCCCTGATGGCAGTTTCCTGGGCCTGGCCCATTGTGATCAGCGTAGCCGGGAGATCTCCTGCCTGCCCACCCCACAGTCTGGAAGCCTGATCAGATCATGCCTTTTGTGAATGGAATAGGGTTTTCGATGATGTGGTGAGCGCTGAGAGGTCCTTTCCAACCCAGAGCAGAGGAGTGAGCAGAGACTTAGCTTGAGGGTGCCTAAGGGGAGGAAAGTGGGGGGGGGTGTTGTCCCCCTGCTCAGTGAGGGCCACATATCCGGGCGGTTAAAAGCCTGACCAGCGGGGCTCATTTACACTCCCGCCGACTTCGAGCTGTATGAACATAGGCAGGCTACGTTGTGTCTCTGTGCCTCAGTTTCCTCATTTGTCAAATAGGTATAATAGTAGGGTCTGCACCATGGGATTAAAAAAAGTATGAGGATCAAAAGAATTTATTTAGGTGAAATGTTGAGACTAGAACTTAGAATAGTACACTGAGTTCTGCTGTAACACCACGTTGGCATTCCTAGAGCCTCCCGTGCCATGCAGAATCATACAACAATGAAAAAATGGGAATAAGGGGGAAAGGGGTTAGGTGTACCAGACTCAAAAGCTTTGTCAATGACACATTAAAAAAAAGCAGCAGATGGGAACCTTCTATAAACAGCACTACAGTTTTACAAGTGTTAGCCTGTGGTTAAGAAATAGAGAAGGACTACGGTAAATGGGGCATTTTCCAGGAAAAGGCGTGAAGTCTGCTCCTGGAAGTGGGCATCAGAAGTGTTGCAGCTTATGAGTTGTTGTGAAGTGGTGGAAGGAGGGTTATGAGAAATCAGATGGAAAGTTTTAAGATGTGGGTGGTTTGGCTCATAATGTACCTGGTGATATAGGTGTGAGGAGAGTGTGTGTGTGTGTGTGTGTATGTGTGCATGCATATACGTGAGTTTTGTGTATTCCTGTCCTACACTACTTTACTTAGCTGGGTGCAGTTTTTTGTGTTTCTTGCAAATGAAATTGTGTAAAAGCAAGCACAAAATTTGCATCATGAATAAATTGTTCCCTATTTTCAATTGCGTTGGGACTGATTTGTGGTTTTGAACAAGCATTTCAGCAGAACTGGCTGTCCCTGCTGCGCAAAGTGCTGTACATGACTGCTTGACGGTGTGCCTGTGGCCGGGCCTGACACCGAGCTCGTCATCCTCCCCTCTGCCCTGTGAAAGGGCCAGTGGGATCATCGGCCCATTGCACAGATGGGGAAATGAAGGCTCAGAACCCAAGAGTTGTCCAACAATTCCTACAGCACAATCTGGCTCTGGCAGGAGGGGATCCCAGGCCTTTCCATCTCTATAGCTGTTCCCAAATCTGCCCGTGTGGGAGATTCAGCCCAGTGTGGGATGTTAAACATGCAGATTCCCAGGCTCCTCCAGTTGGCATTTGGATCTGCGGTCTGTCTGGGGCTGGGCCCGAGAAGCTGTATTAACAAACATCCCAGTGATTCTCCTGACCCCGCAATGCCAGGTGACTGTGGCCTTCGTCTCCTTGCTGCAGCACATGTGGACGAGACTTGGACCATATTTATCACTGTGATGATCAGAATGTAGAAAATGACATTTTCCGTGCAAATGAAACCTCGTTCCAAAGATGAGTCCATCTCACCCCCAAGTCTGACCTCCTCCCCAGGAGGTAGAGTGGCCCCATGGAAAGCGCTCAGGCTGTGCCGTTGACCTGTGCTCTTGCTCCCAGCTGCAAGGCTGTGGGCAGGTCACCACCTGGGAGGTGTGCACTGGAGATCTCATTTTACAGATGTGTAAACCGAGGCACTCCACCTAGTGCAGCATGAGTTCCCTTCCTTGGTCCCCTGGAACTTTCAGTCTGGGTGGCTGGGACTCCAGTGGGCACAAAGCTTAGGAGGATCT
>PVKY010014881.1:0-10399 GCA_004027775.1 Bradypus variegatus | reverse complement strand
ACGGTCTCGTTTGTCCCCCTGCAGTTATTCTGGATTATTTACTAGTTGTTTCTGGTTTTTTTTAGTTGTTCCAGGGGGGACTACTTAGCTTCCACTCCTCTCTATGCCGCCATCTTCCCGGAAGTCTCAAAAACCGCCTTTTATAAAAGCCAATCCATCTCTGGTGTTTTGCATTCCAGCAGCATTAGCAAACTAGAACAGCTAATCACATTGAACACCTTTTTTTGCCATTTGTATGTTTTGTCTGGAGGAATGTCTGTTCAAACCCTTTGCCAATTTTTAAATTGGGTAATTTGTCTTTTTATTGTTGAGTTGTAAGTGTTCTTCACATATGCTGAACCTTATTAGATTAAATGTTTCCCTATTATGTAGGTCACCTTTTCACTTACTTTGTAGTGTTCTTTAAAGCACAGAAATTTTAAAATTTTGCTGAATTCCAATTCATCTATTTTTCTTTGATTGCTTGTGCTTTTGGTGTCATATTTAAGAAACTATTGCCTAGTCTAAGGTCACAAAGTTTTACCCCTATGTTTTCTTCTGAGAGTTTTATAGTTGTAGCTCTTACATTTAGGTCTTTGACACATTTTTAGATAATTTTTATGTGTGGTGTGAGGAAGGGGTGGAAGTTAATTCCTTTGGATGTAGGTATCTGGTTGTTTCATTACCATTTGTTGAAAAGACACTCTTTCCCCATTTGATTGTCTTGGCATCTTTGTCAAAAATTAATTAACCATAGATGTGTGGGTTTATTTCTGGATTCTGGATTCTATTCCATTGTTCTGTATGTCTGTCCTTGTGCCAGTGCACATCTTATTGGTTACTACAGCTTCTTTCTTAGCACCCGGTGTTTCGAAACTGGTGTGAGTCCTCCCACTTTGTTCTCCCTTTTCAGGATCATTTAGCTGTTCTGAATGTCTTGCATTTTAATATGAATTTAGGATCAGCTTGAAAATTTCTGCAAAAAAAAATGCAGGGGAATTTTTATAGAATTGTTATTGGATCTGTCAATCATTTGAGTCATATTGCCATCTTAACAATACTAAGTCTTCCAATCCATGAATATGCCATGCCTTTCCATTTAGTTAGGTCTGCTTTAAATTTCTGTCAACAATATTTTGCAGTTTTCAGTATAAATCTTGCAGTTTGTTTTTTCAGTTAAATTTATTCCTAAGTATTTTGTTCTTTTTGATCCTATTGTAACTGGAATTGTTTTAATTTCATTTGCAAACTGTTCACTGTTACTGTTTAGAAATACTGCTGATTTTTTATATTGATTTTGTATCCGGCAACCTTAATGAGTTCAGTTATTAGTTCTACTAGATTTTGTATATACGATATCATGTCACCTGCAGTTAGAGACTTTAGTTTTTCATTTCCAATCTGGATGGCTTTTAGTTCTTTTTCTTGCCTAATTGCCCTGGCTAGTGCCTCCAGGAAAATGTTGAATAGAAATGATGAGAGCTGACATCTTTGTCTTGGTCCTGATCTTATGGGGAAAGACGTAAGTCTTTTACCATAAAGTATGATGTTAGTTGTGGGTTTTCCATGAATGCCCTTTATCAGACTGAGGATGTTCCCTTCTAATCCTTGTTCATTGTGTGTTTTTTTATCATGAAGAGATGATGCATTTTGTGCAATGTGTTTTCTATGTTGATTGAAATGATCATGCGTTTTTTGTGCTTTATTCTATTCACATTAATACAAATATAATTGACATTGATTGATATTAAATTAGCATTATTATAATTATATTACATGAATTGATTTTCAGATGTTAATAAAGCCTTGCAATCCTGGGATAAATCCCACTTGGTAGGATACATATTCCTTTTTAATATGCTGTTAGATTCTGTTAGTATTTTTCGATAATTTTTGTGTCTACGTTCTTAATGATACTGGTCTGTAGTTTTCTTTAATTGTGATATTGCTGTCTGGTTTTGGTATCAGGGTAATACTGGCCTCACAGAATGAGTCAGGAAATGTTTCCTCATGTTCTGTGTCTGGAAGAGTTGGAGAAGGATTGGTGTCAATTCTTTAAATGTTTGGTAGGGTTCACCAGTGAAGGCATTTTGGACCTAGGCTTTCTTTGTTGGAAGTTTTTTGTTTATCAACTCAGTCTCTTTACTTCTTATAGGTCTTTCCATGTTTTCTATTTCTTCTTGTGTCAATTTTTGTAGCTTGTCTTTCTAGAATTTTGTACATTTAATCTAAGTTATCCAATTTGTTGGCATAAAGTTGTTCATATTTTTATAGAATTCCCTTACATTCATTTATATTTCTATAAGAGTGAATATTGTATCCTCTTTCATTTCTAATTTTAGTGATTTGAGACTTTTCTCATTTTTTTCTTGGTCAGTCTAGCTCAACATTTGTTAATTTTGTTGCTCTCACCAAAGAATCAATTTTTGGTTTCATTGATATTCTCTATTCTGTTTCTATTCTGTATTACATTTATTTCCATTCTAATCTTTATTTTTTGCTTCTCTCTGCTTGCTTTGGGTTTAGTTTTCTCTTTGCTTTCTAGTGTTTTAGGACAGAAGGTTAGGTTATTGATTTGAGATGTTCTTTTCAAATTTGGCTGTTCAAAGCTATGAATTTCCCTCTGAGCCCTGCTTTCACTGTATCCCATAAGTATGTTGCAGTTTTGCTTTAATTAATCTCAAATATTTTTAATTTCCCTGTGATTTTTTTCTTTGGTATATTGATAACTTAGGAGTGTGATGTTAATTGCCACATATTTATGAATTTCCTAAGTTTTCTTCTGTTATTGATTTCTAATTTCATTCCATTGTCTTTGGAGAACATACTTTCTATGATTTTAACCATTTCACATTTATCAAAACTTGTTTTATCACCTAGTATATGGTCTGTCCTGGAGAATGTTCCATGTACACTTGAGAAGAATGTGTAGTGTGCTATGTTCAGTGGAGTTTTCTAAAGATGTTTGTTATGTCTAGTTGGTTTATAGTATTGTTCAAGTCTTCTATTTCCTTATTGAAATTCTGTCTAGTTCTAGCCATTATGGAAAGTGGGGTATTGATGTTTCCAACTATTATTCTTGAATTGCCTATCTTTCTCTTTAATAATGCCAGTTTTTGCTTCATGTATTTTGGTGTCTGTGCTTGGTACATATATGTTTATAATTGTTATATCTACTTTTGGATTGACCTGTCACTATAAAATGTCATCCTTTTTCTCTACTAACAATCTTTGTTTTAAAGTCTGTATTGTTTGCTATTGGTATAGACAGTCCCGTTCTTTTATGGTTACTTTTTGCATGGCTTATCTCTTTCCATCTTTTTACATTCAATCTGTTTGTGTCTTTGAATCTAAAGTGAGTCTCTAATAAATAGCATGTAGTTGGATTGTGTATTTGTTTTATCCATTCTGTCAATTCCTGTCCTTTAACTGGAGAGTTTAAGCCATTTACATTTAATCTAAGTACTGATGAACTAGGGTTTACATTCACAATTTTCTTACTGTTTTCTGTATGTTTTATGTCTTTTGTATTCAGTCCTCCACTCCTACCTTCCTTTGGTTTAAATTGATATTTCTTAGTGTACCATTTTAACTCCATTGTCATATCTTTTACATTATGTTCTTTAATTATTTTCTTAATGTTTGCCATGCAGTTTACCATTAGTATATTAATTTATAATACACTACTTGGATTAATACCAAATTAATTTCAGTAGTATACAGAAACTTTGCCCCTGTTGTATAGCTTTATCCCTCCCTTTAAGCTATTACTGTCACAAATTACATCCTTATACATTTTGTGCCCATTGCCATAGATGTATAGTTATTGCTCGTGCCATTATCCTTACAGCTAGAAAGAAACGAAAAGGAGTTAAAAGCAAAAGATACATTTATACTATCTTTTATGTTTACCTATGTAGTTACTTTTACCAGTGTTCATTTTTCTACAGGTGAATTTGAATTTCTCCCTTTAGTTAATTTCCCGTAAGGCATGTGGGTTAGTGGCAAACTCTCTGTTTTTGTTTATTTATATATGCCTTAATTTCTTAATCATTTTTGAAAGATAATCTTGCTGGATACAGAATTATTGGTTAGTGGGCTTTTTTTAGATCTAGCACTTTGAATATGTTATCTCACTGCCTTCTGAATTCCTTGATTTCTGATGAGAAATCAGCTGTAAATTTGATTGAGGATCCTTTGCACTTGATGTATTTTTTCTCTCTTGCCATTTTCAGGATTCTCTCTTGGACTTTGACAGTTTGACCATGATGTGTGTTAGT
Organism: Bradypus variegatus; assembly: GCA_004027775.1. Taxonomy (NCBI): domain Eukaryota; kingdom Metazoa; phylum Chordata; class Mammalia; order Pilosa; family Bradypodidae; genus Bradypus; species Bradypus variegatus. Next base: position 6,140 of record PVKY010014881.1, on the reverse strand, counting down.
GTGAATCTCTTTGAGTATCCTGCTAAGAATTTGTTGAGGTTCTCAGATGTGTAGATTAATATTTTAAATCAAATTTGGCAAGTTTTCAGCCATTATTTCTTCAAATTTTCTCTCTGCTCCCCCCTCTCTCTGCTCCCTTTGGGACTCCCATTATGCATCTCTCTGTACATGGGATGTTGCCCCACAGATCTTGGAAGCTCTGCCGATTTTTCTTCATTGTGTTTTCCTCCTCTTACTCAGACTGGACAATCTCAATTGACCCATCTTGAAATTAGCTGCTTCTTTCTTCTGCCTGCTCAAATCTGATGTTGATTCTTCTGGTGAATTTTTAGCTTCAGTTATTGTACTTTTCAACTTCCGATTTTCTATTTGGTTCCTTTCTGTAATTTTGATCTTATTCATATTCTCTGTTTGGAGATACATCATTCTCAAACTTTTCTTTGGTTCTTTAGAAACAGTTTCCTTTAGCTCTTTGACCATATTTAAAATAGCTTATTTAAAGTTTTATCTAGTAAGTCTAATGTGTATCTATTGATTGCTCTTTTCCTCTGTGTGTGGGCCACCCTTTCTTGTTTCTTTGAGTGTCTTGTAATTTGGGCAACTCTGGAAGCTGGATTCTCTCCTCTCCCAGGGTTTATTACTGCTGCTTGCTGTAGTTGTAGTTGTTTGTTTCTTTAGTGACTTTTCTGAACTAATTCTGTAAAGTCTATGTTCTTTGTCACATGTGGCTACTGATGCCTCTACTAAGCTAGTTTAGCGGTCAGCTAATGACTGTGAGATATTTTCTCCAACACCTGTACCAGTGCATCTCCCGTATTTGCTGAGGGGTTCAATAAGTGTGTTGGGAAATGTCTTCCTCTCCCAGCCAGGTGATATAGGAATCTGCCTCAGCCTTCGCTTTCTGCTTGCACAGACTCTCAAGTTCAGCCAGAGGTCAGGTCAGTTAAGGGCCAGCCTTTTGAGTGACATCCCCCATGGAACAACCAGACAGATCAAATAATGGGAATTCTTTTGGATTGAGGCATTGAAAGGTCTCCAGCTCACTTCTGCTCTCTCTGATATCAGGAATGCCTGCTGCTATTTTTCCAGGCTACTGCTGAGCTGGGGAACAGGAATGGGATTAGGGCAAATTAAATGCTTCAGATCTCACTGTTCTTATCAAGATTCAGCCATTTTTCTTGGAAACACAATCCGTGAGTCATCACAACCAAATTTTGGTTAATTTTTAGGGTGCTGAAAAAGTTGATTGTGACAATTTTTGCCAGTATTTTTATTGCTTTTGTGGAGGGGAGAATTTTTGGAGTCTTTACTCTGCTGATTTTGCCAATGTCTTCTCTTGTATTAGTGCATATTTCTTTGCATCCAACCTCAGTCTTTTCTTCTGGAGCTCCTATTTGTTGGATTTTGAAACTCTGAATCTCTCTTACACATCTCCTGATTTCTTTGGAGTGCATTTTCCATTTCTTTGTATCTGCCCTTTTGGGGGAGAATTTCTCAGCTTAGTGTCCCCCCAGTTCATGCTTCAGCTGGGTCTACACTGTTTTTTAGCTCTATTATTTTATTGTTATTATTATTATTACTACTATTGTTACTATTTCAGTGATTGAGCTTAGAACGTTTAAGATGTCCAGCTGATTTTCATCCTGATGCAATACCCTTTTGTAAGCTGATGGTATGAGCTGTCACTATAAAAATCATCTCCTCTTTGCTCTTTCACTTTGTCCACTTGGATTTGAGCCTTTCTGTGTGGAGTTTCTTCTCTCTCTCACAGAGTTGGCTTTTTGCCTATGTTAGGGCATTGCTGGTTTTGTGCTCGTACCCATGTGTGAGTGCCTTATCTGCTGGCCACAGTGTGCCCGATGGGTGAGGGTCTCCAGCCATGTCCCCTGGTGGAGGTGTGGGGCCTCCTGTTCTCTCTGGGCATCATCAGATGTCTTCCACCTGGGACACCCTTACCCTCTCTCCTGCATGGCGCCAATGCCTCTGGGATCCCTGGTGGGAGGGGCGGGGGCAGTGGGTGGACCTGTGGGTGGCTGCACCCCAGCTGCTCTCAGAGCTACCCTGAGGTGTCTGCTGCCACCTTCCAGAGACACCCACCAGGTGATGTTTCGGCAGAGTCACATTTTGAGGGGTTGGGGCCGGGGAGGAGGCTGGTGGGCCTTCCACCTTGACCTGAAGTCCACTGCTTGCTTCCAGCCAGGTTCCCCTCTCCTGGTTAGCTGTGCCCCTCTAGGGCTGGGCTGGCTCCAGCCATCTCCACGTTGCTGCAGCTGACCCAGCATGGCTTACGGAGACAATGCTCCATCCACCGCCCTCACACAATGGCCACAGGGTGCTGGGGGAGAAAGGGCAGGTCTGGGGTTGACACTGGAGTTGGGGGGGGCCCAGGAGCTGCCGTGGCCAAGCATCCATGCAGGTGCAACCTGGACGAGCACTTGTGGCAGCGAGAGTGGAGGGGAAGGACTTGGCTTCAAGGAAGTTCTGGACCTTGAGCTTAAATACCAGTAGCCTCGCAGGACCTGGAAATGGCCCCTGAGGTCTGTGTAGTTCGCTGGGAGCTTTTCAGTCCATTTCTTCATGAATGGGGCCTCCATCGTGCACCCACATGGCCCCCGCAGACCTTGGTGTCCTGGGCATCGTGGGTGGGAATGAGGAGCTGTGGGAGCCACGGCAGTGTGGGGCGCAGCTGCCGTCTCCTCTCGCCCAGGTCGAGTGGCGATGCCCTGACCTCCGTGGGCACCCGCAGGGGGCCTGGCCTTCCCTGGTCTTCATGGTGTCCCAGGCCTCGAGTGGTGGGAGGGAGCCCACGTGGGTCTCAGTCCTGCCCTGTCCTTCACTACAGCTGCGGGCCCTGACCCCGCTGCACATCGCCGCTGGCCTGCCCGGGGAGGTGGGCGTCAGGATCACCGAGCTGCTGCTGCACACCATCACCGACGTGGATGCCCGGGCCGCCGACCAGCACGAGACCTACAAGCGGGGCAAGGTGTGTCCCCTGGGGACGGCCAGGGCCCAGGGGATTCCCTCTGTGAGCAGGATCTGTCTGTTTGTCCGAGATTTCGGTTATCTTGCTTGTGCCTGGGTGGGTGTAATTAAGGACAGGCTAGGCAGGCCCTCGGCTCCCGTCTGTGGAGAGACTGACGGGACTGCCTGGCACTAGTGCTCTGGGGACGAAGGGTGCAGTGGCGTGGGGAGAAGGCAGCACCCACCTGGCTGCCTGGTGGGGGTCTGGCGGGAGTGTGCCCCTAGAGAGGCTTGGGGAGGGGCCAGGGGCCTGCCAGGGGCCCAGTGCCGGTGCAGACTGAGCTGGGACTGGTGGCTGAGGCAGCATTTCCATCCCTAATCTGCACTGTGATGCGGCCCTTCAGCCCACAAGGCCGACTTCACAGCCACCTCCACCAGGAAGCCTGCCTGACCTCCTCTGTGACACTGCAGGGCCCCCGGGCATGGCCTCACTTCCTCCGTGGGTCCAAGTCACTGAGGGCAGCAGCTACCATGTCCTTGCCTCCGCACGCGGCGGAGCCTGCTAGACGTCTGTGTGAGGGCATGAGGGAGCTTGTCTCTCCCTGCGTGCCACGGATGGCTGCGGGAGGCAGGGTCAACTTTGACGGATTTGGGGTGCATGGGAATGGAGCACAAGGACCCCACATCCAGCCTTCAAGAGGACTTCACGGGAAGGCACTTTTGATCCTGCCGTCTATGTGGTTGTCCGGGGGCTCAGGGCCACGCTGATCGGGGCCAGCCTCTGGGGCTGTGGGCTGAGGGGTGGCCAGGATTGACCTCTCGGTCCACACACAGCTAGACCTGCTGCCTTCAAGCCTGAAGCTCAGCAACGAGGCAGGCCCCCCCAGCATCTACTGCAGCAGGCAGACACCCTCCCCAGGCGAGGGGGGCAGGACGGCGCTGCACGTGGCCTGCGAGCGGGAGGACAGCCACAAGGCAAGTGCTGCCCAGGGCAGCGGGGGGAGACCCTGTCCACTACCTGATGGGGCCTGGGGCTGCAGGGTGGAGACCCCCCCACCGCTCCATTCCCCAACCCGGGCCTGGGGCCACAGGCCCCCAGCAACCAGGCTGCCTTTCAGGGTCCCTCAAGATCCTACATTGAAAACAAAGAAAAACCGGGGGTGGTGGTGGGGTGAGAATGGGGACGGGGTAGCCAGAGGGGTGGAGAGGGTGGCTTGGTCCCGGGAACTCAGGGTCTTCTTGCACACTGTGCGTGTGTGTGTGCACACATGTATGCACTCATATGTGTGGGCATTTGCCTGTTTCTGTGAAAATGTATGTCTGAGCATGTGTGTGTGAGTGCATGTGTGTTTGTGTGTGTGCATGAGTATATGTGTGCATGTGTAGTTGTGCATGTAGGAGTGAGCATGTCTGTGTGTGCATGTTGGGTAGTACGTGCGTGTGTGTACATGTGGATATGTGTGTGAAGGTGCAAATGTGTGTGCTTGGAGATACATACATGCCCGTGGGGTGGGCAGGCTCTCAGGGGTGGTGGCCCCTCCCAGGGGACCCCTGGCTGCTGGGGTCCGAGCAGTGGCTCTCAACCTCCCTTAATGGTCTTGGAGTCAGCCAGTGGGGTGCAGAGCATTTTAGACGAGAACCAGAATGCCCTGGGTTGGAGCAGAGCAGAAAGCCCCCGGGGGCTCCGCAGTGGCGTGTAGCTTGTGCGTGTTGAAATGCTGTTTGAGCACATTTTCTGGGTGTGCCCCCACACTATGTCTGCGTGTGTGTGGATGTGGGCCCTGGGCCACCCAGCAGAGTCCACATCTTCCTTGGGACCCGTCAGACCTGACTGGGAGCACCAGCCTCGTGGACATTGTCCTGCAACTTGGCTCCTGACGGTCACCGTCTCACCATTTCTGGTGTGATCCCGAGGGAGAGGTGGGGTGTCCCTCTGGCCCTGCAGCCACTCACCCCCTCTTTGGGCCCAGGAACCACTCAGAAGAGGCCAAATATCTGGGAAGCCGGGAGGAAACTTGGGTCCCTGTCTTGGCTTTGCCTGCATGACCCCAGCATGGGCCAGGCCAGTGAGCCTCTCTGAGCCTCAGTTTACCCACTGTCAATGAGAAAAGCATGGATGCACAAGTCTGTGCAAGCACGTTGGCTGCCATGCAGGGTGACAGTCACGCCGCTGTCCTGACACAGCCGGAGGTGTGAGTGTGGGGGACACGTGTAAGGGCAGGGTGGGGCCGGGAGGGGAGCTGTGAGGAGGAGAGAAGAGGCAGACCCTGTGGGGGCCTCCTTGGAACCCCTGATCAGAGCCTTCTGAGGGGCACCTGGAGCCCAGGTTAGGGACAGGGACCCCAGGAAGGCTGGCTGGCCAAGGCCTGTGGCCACTCAGTGGGGCTGACTTCAAATACAGCACTTTATAACTCACACACCTGCCCCTTCCACTGATTGTAGATTTTGAAGAATTTGGGGGCACATGGTTAGGAGATGCTAAACTTGGCATTGTGCATTAAGTCAAGGCCAGATCACCAGTGTGGAAACCCGGAAGGGAGGGTGTGGGGGCTGCAGCCTTCTGGCCATGATGCCTGCACTGCAGCAGGCAAGCAGCAGGGGAAAGGCTTTCCTAAGAGCCCCTCTGTGGATTCCACTGGCATCTCGCTGACTTGGCAGATGCTAGGGGAAGGGCAGGGGCATGGAGCCTGGGCTGGCACTCCAAGGAGGGGAAGGGGTTCAGCTTAGTGCTGTGTGGGAGCTAGATTGCCAAGGGCAGCTCCCTGTGAACACTTGGAGCCAGGAGAGGACGAGAAGGAGAACACTGCCTGCTTCTCAGCAGAAAGGGAAGCAGAGAGATGTCCCTGGGGAAGAAGGGTGAGGACTGGTTGATCCTTCCTGATCAGAAAATGCCCCTTGCAATGGAGGGTGGGTCCCTTGAGGTTAGGCTTCTTTCATGCTCTGGTTGAGCCTGTGTCAATGAGCCCTGGGAAGTGGGATGTCCCTCCAGTCACACCTTGTGCCCCAGGCCCAAGCCATGACTGGTGTCATGTGCTCCTGGCTATCCTCTTGTTCTTTGAAAACCGCCTTAAATCAATTTGTGCATAGATTGTCCTTCCTACTTCCCAACTAGAAAATAATGGATGTTTAGAAAACATTTTATCTCCTCATTTGAGGTTTCATCCCCCCCCCCCCCCCCC
>PVKY010014880.1:0-10400 GCA_004027775.1 Bradypus variegatus | reverse complement strand
AATGCCTCTTTGTTGCTCAGATGTGGCCCTCTCTCTCTAGCTAAGCCAACTTGAAAGGTAAAATCACTGCCCTCCCTCCACGTGGGATCGGACACCCAGGGGAGTGAATTTCCCTGGCAACATGGAATATGACTCCTGGGGAGGAATCTAGACCTGGCATCGTGGGATGGAGAACATCTTCTTGACCAAAAGGGGAACATGAAAGGAAATGAAATAAGCTACAGTGGCAGAGAGATTCCAAAAGGAGCTGAGAGGTCACTCTGGTGGGCACTCTTACACACAATGTAGACAACCCTTTTCAGGTTCTAATGAATTGGAATAGCCGGCAGTAAATACCTGAAACTATCAAAATACAACCCAGAACCCATGAATCTTGAAGACGATTGTATAAAAATGTAGCTTATGAGGGGTGACAATGAGATTGGGAAAGCCATGTGGACCACACTCCCCTTTGTCCAATTTACGGATGGATGAGTAAAAAATGGGGGGGAGGGGGCATCCAGTGTTCTTTTTTACTTTAATTGTTCTTTTTCACTTTAATTTTTATTATTATTTGTGTGTGTGGTAATGAAAATGCAAAATATTAATTTTGGTGATGAATGCACAACTATATAATGGTACTTAAACAACTGAATGTACACTTTGTTTTTTATCACTGCATGGTATGTGAATATATCTCAATAAAAATGAATTTTTAAAAAAGTGTGTTGGAAAGAAAAAGAATAGATAACAATCTTTGCCTTCAAAGAGGTCAAAGTCTAGAGCCGGGATCAGCATATTACAGCCTGCAGACCAAATCCCACCCAGGGCCTGTTTTTGTAAATAAAGTTTAATTAGCATGTGGCCATGCCCATTTGTTTACATATTGCCTACAGCTGCTTTTGAGCTACAATGGGGAAGGTAATTCATTGCAAAAGAGACCATAGGGCCCACAAAGCCCAAAATATTTACTATCTAGACCTTTATAGAAAAGTTGTTGATCCCCTATCTAGAATCAGAATGAAAGAGACCAGAAACTACAAGAAAATCTAGATTATTAAAAATTATTTAAAAATAAAGAGCTGTGGAGATGCGGAAGAGAGCAACTAAGCCATGGGAAGGAATGACCCAGGAGGAGGTTTTAGAAATGGGCTTTGACAAATAAATGGGATTTTAGCAGCAGACTCCAGTCCAGCTCCTGTGCCCCTGGTGGGCCAGTGCTTGAATGGCACCGTCTGGAATGAGGGAGGACATGCTCCGCTGCTTGGGCAGGAAAGCCTCCGAGTGCTCCCTCCAGAGCAGCAGAAGTCAATCAGGTGGCCCTGGCTCTGCCTCTGCTGAACTGCATGACCCTGAGCAAATCTACTTACCCACTGGCCTCCAGATATCAGCCATTTCCTAGTGGCCTGGCAGAGTGTGAGAAATAGCTGAATGACTTGTAAATTCACAGCCAGGGCATTCACAGCAGTCATGTGCCTAGAAGGTGATTCGTGCCTAGAATTTAGAAGCAAAAATATCGGCCCTGGATACATAATCGCCTTTATCCTTGCCTGAGCACACTTTCTTTTTTGATTAATTCACTCATGTTGTAGCTTGGCAGTTACGAAAGAGTCTTCCCCTGAGAGGAGCCATTCTTCAAGTTGGGAAAGTGTGGACATCCCACCCCTCAAGCCTGTAGTATGTTTGTCTGGAGATGGAGGCAGGTCGGAGGTTGGAGCCGGCCTAGGTTGTGCTGCCGGACGCAACCCAAGGACACGCATTTTGTCTGGAACCATCACAAAAGGGTCTATGCATACCCTCAGCCATTTGGCCCGGCTTTGGTAAACGCCGTGTTCCCTGCTCCTTGCCCTTCCTCCAGGAAGCATCGCCTCCTGCCCTAGCCTCGATGATGCTTTTCCGCTCACAGCCTTGAACCCACATCCCCAGCCCAAGGGGGAGCACGCCTGGCCCTGTCCGTCCAGCCCACAGCACCTGGCTCGCCTTCCTCCACACTGGGCCAAACCCTCCAGACGCAAGAGAAACCAGAGCTCTCTCAGCTGGCCAGCGCGCGAGCTTCCTGTCCAAGTGTTTGTGGCTGGGCTTCCTGCTGACGGAAGGGCGGCCTGCAGCTCTCCTCTGACATCCTGGAGCGCTGGCTCCCAGGCCCCGGCCGCCAACCACGTCCAGCTGGCACCCGGTGGAGGAGCCATGGCTGCACTCCGTGCAGCTGTCAGTCGACATTCTCAGGGGCGCTGGGGTCAGCCCATTGAGAGCTATAAAGGGGATTCCTTTGGGGAGAGAGGAAGCTGTGAATCAGACCAGAAACCGTGGAGCACAGGCTTGTCCTGGACAGACGGCCAGAGCATACCTCACATACACCCCACACTCCAGGCTGACAGATCCCCTTGCTTCACAGAGGCTCACCTCCCCCGCCACCTGCAAACCTTCGTCCTGAGTCCTTTCGTGAGCCTCCACCACAGCCTCCCTTGGCCCCAAGTGGACCAGGAACAGAGCCCAAGTACCCAGATTATAGTCTGTCCTGGCTCTGACCTCATGACCTTGAGGAATTTAGCTTCACGGAGGATCAGCTTCCCTTTCACAAGTGGAAACCAGAGAGTGAGAGTATGTGCTTGGCAAAACACATCTATTTTCCCACAGTTCAAGGGCTGTGACTAGGGAATGGGGTTAGACTTATTCTTTAAAGCTCCAGGCGTCAGAATGAGCATTACAGAGAAGCAGAATGCAGTTTAAATAAGAAAGAACTAATGCACAAAACAGGCTGTCCCAGGAGGTAGTGAGCATCCTGTTACTCCAGGTATTTAAAGGAGATTCTTGCAGAGACCCAGGTGCTAGACTGTAAGCTCTGGGAAGGTGAGATCTATAGCTGTCTCCATTCCTGCTGCAGTCCCAGCAACTAGCACCACACTGGCAAAAGGTAGTGCTCAAATATGTTTGTGGAAAGAAAGAAGGAAGAAGGAAGGGAAGGAGGGAGCATTTTCCTTGAGTACTTTGCAGAATACTGCTCCTTTGGAGGAGAATTTGGACAAGCTGACGTCTGAATCCAACTGTCTTTGATTCTATGGTTATAAGACAGCGATTATAAATGCCCACTCCAAGGGGATGCTGATGTGGTAATAAGGGGATGCTGATGTGGTAATGACTACAACACAAGACTGAGCAACTCTCCGATGATGGTGTGTGTTTACAGGGGCAATCGTTTGTATCTGAGCCCTAACCCGTCTTACATACATTTTGTCCTTCACTTCTACAGAACCCTGAAAAATGCAAATAGTCCTCATTTGAAAGCCTGAGGCTCAAAGCTGATAAATAATTTGCCCCAGCTGAGACTTTCCTCAAGTCTCCAGGTTCTGAGTCCAATGCCCCTAGACATGCCAGTCTGTCTTATTGGCTGCCATAGATTTTTTTATATCCTTGAAGACTGATATGATCAGCATAAAATCTGGTGTGGAGCTAAGTACCAGAACGCACCCTGTCTTTTGAAAAATGCACAGGAAACAAACCTTCCTCAAAAATCAATGATCCTCTTGTTCCCTGCCTCAGCCCAGCAGAGACAATGCTTAGACATCACCACGAATTGTAACAACTGTTAGAAGATCTAGGGTTGTTTCCAGAGGCAAGCCCACTTTTCAGGGGCCGGTCCTGATCACCTGATTGGCGGGATACCAGTCTTTCTGAGGGTCTGACCAGTTGGAGATTAGGCTGGTCATTTGCTTGTTTGCCCTCAGATCCATGCCCTACCCCTCCCGGCCAGGGTGCCGGCTCTCACTGGAACCCACCTCCCCGCTTTGACCTACCAGCCCCAGGAATGGCAGCAGCTTCCAGTGGTTGCTACCTCTAAGCTGCCACTCACCCCACTGGCCCTTTCATCTCTTCCACCACCTCTGTAACTTGTTTCCCTCTGTTGAAGTTTCAGGAATGGGTTGTGTTTTCTGCCTGAACTCTGACTCACACTGTGTCAGTGTGGGTTTCCTGAGACCCAGGCCAAAGAGGGTTAAACTGATGAAATTATGGGACAGTTCTATCTTGACCACCTTCAGGAGAGTCAAAGAGGCCCAGGCAGGCCAGGAAACTCCAGGAGGGTAGGCCAGGGCTGCAGTTTCTTCTGAATGAGAAGGCAGCTCAAGTGCACCCGCAGCTCTGCATGGGAAGCAGAGATCCTGGAATCAGCCGCAGGTGTCCCCCCACAGGCTCCTTCTCCTCTCAGGCCCACTGCACAGGCCCCAGCAGCCCCGGCATCCTCCAGTGCTCCGACAGAGCCGGTCATCTCCCCACTGTGGGCCAGACAGTGTGACTCAGCCGCTCAGAGCTCTGTGCAGGCCAAGCCTCGAGGCCCCAGCACCTCCACCAGGGCGTGAGAAGAGGGATCCCTCAGCCAGGAAAGCAGGTGTCATCCTCACCCTCACTCCCAAGCCTGGGGCATCCAGGACACACAGAGATTTGCAGACACCTACCTTCCTCCCCTCCTCCACTCCATGCCTTCACTCCCAGCCCCATCCACCCTCCAGACACCTCACTCCCTCAGGCTGAGTGGTCTGACAGAGCCTTTTAACAGCCTTGCCTGCACAAGAACCCTGGGTTCTCTGAAAATCTCATCCACAAACACAGATATATCATGCACAAAAGAGGAAAGCTGGGTCCCAGTTTCAGGTATGTTGTGGACCTACTGCATGATTGGCCCTGAGTTAAGTACTTTCACAAATTTTATGTCATTGTCATTTCATCAGTCTTTAAAGAGAGTATCAGACCAAAAAAAAAAACCTCCCATCAAGTCACATTCACATGTCTTTATTGGATACCTGCAGGTGCTCAGCCTCCCACGGGGATGAAGACAATATGGTTCCCGCCTTTCAGGAGAGTTAAGGACTTGGGGTCTGGTTTGAATCCAGACTCCAACAATTAGCATTTATGTGGCCTGGGCAAGTCGCTCTTGCCCCCTGAGCCTCAGTTTCCTCATCTATAAAATGGGCACAATAATATTCTCATCTCATGGAGTTGCAGAGGATTCACATAGGTTAACAAACTTTGCACAATGCCCAGCACATGGAAAACACTCTCCCATAAACCTCGACTGTTATCGTTATTTTAAATAATAATAATAGGACACAGGCATGGCCTTATGGTAGGTAGCGTGGAGATGGGGTAGGGGGTAGAAAACAATTATGAATGCTGCCCCACTACCTCAGCTAACACTGCATAGATCTCAAAACGTCCTGACCTCCGAGTGGGAATAAACCCGGCTCTTCCTCTCTCATATTGGAAGTCGCCAGCAAGCAGCCTGACCTCAGAGGCATCCCACAAGCCCTCGGCCCCCAGACAGGCCCCGCCGCCACCCGACCCAGCCGCCGCCGGATGCGCGGCCGAAGTCCAAGGTTTGGAGCGTTTCCGGGACTGGCCGGGTCACCCTGCGGCTCGGCCGTGCCTGGCAGCCCCACCCTTCCTGGCAGCCAGGCCTCCTCCCCGGCCCTCTGAAAGTCTGCCAACGGCAGGGGGAAGGAGGGAGTGGGCAGAGGGAGACGGAAGGCCCCGCTCGGATGTTTGCCCCGAGGAAGCCGCGGGGTGGACGGCGAGGGCTCGGCTCCCCCCCACTGTCGGGTCCGCCACGCAGACTCCAGTCCTGGGAGTGCCAAGGGCTCCCCCTAGCGGGGAGGCGATGACTTTGCGCCTTCAGCAGGCCGAGTAGGCTGCAGGGGCAGTCCCAGCACCACAGCCAGTAACCCGCTTCCCACATCCAACACCCACAACAACCTGATGATTTATCACCCGGGCTGGGGACGTTTCCACATCCCCATCTAACAGATGAGCACATTGAGTCAGTCTCTGGCACTTAGTCTAAGGCAGAGCTGAGACTGGAACCCAGGTCGCCTCATTCCAGTTCTCATAGGTTTCTTCGGTGCACTATGCTCAAATCCAGCAGACACAGGGAAATGGCCACATTCTAGGCCACTCCCTACCTCCTTCCCTCCCACCCCTCACAAACGTCACCATCTTGAGAACATCGTCACAAGAACCTAAGTGTTTGGTGGGAACCTGAGTAAAAGCTCTTTGAGTGACTGACTCACCCCTTTCCCGCAAGGCCATCCTGCATTTTCAAACCCCACACAGCTCAGCACCAGCTTTCCCTTCAGACAGCAGGCCAGAACCCAGCCAGTCTCCAGGAGGAAAAATGTTTTCTGCTCATGGTGGTTGCATCAAGTGTTCAGGAAGTCTCCTCCCAGAGCTACCTCGACCATAATGCACTGTGCTGAGACCCAGGGCAGTTCAAACACTGAGGGGTGGGGGCACAGGACAACTCCAGCCCTGTCAACAAAGCCACAGTAGCCTTCAGGCTGCCCCTTGGGGAGCAGACCCTGTCACCCTGCCCTGGCTGAGTCAGATTGGAGAGAGGCCATATTGGAGCCACTCACTCATCAGGGAGAGGGAGGTGACCCTTGCTCTGTTTTCTTCCCAGAAAGCCAAGTCCTCCCTTTGAGCTGTCCACAGGCTGGCCCCTGCTCTGAAATCTAGCCATACATGACCCTTGGGGATTCCTGGTTCCTGGGGAGAGAGGCCTGGCTTGGAGACCCAGCTGGTACTAGCACCTCTCCCACGGGGCAGGGCTGGAGCGGTTGGCCCTGGGTCTTCATCCCATAGGAGCTCTCTCCCCAGCTTTTAAGCCTGAGTCCCACCCTGGGCTAGAGGTGGAGAACCGCCTGCAGACCACTGCCAAGATCCTGTCATGGGACAGCTGAGCCTGAGCTCAAGGACAGGCCAGGACAGACAAGATCTGCATTTTCTGGGAAGGCAGCCAGTCCCTGCACCCTCAGGCTTCCGGGCACTGCGGAGAAGGGCTGAGCAGGCATCCTCTCTCGGTGGCCCACCCAGGCCCAGGCCAGTCTGGCACGTCCCTGTCTCCAGGCCAGAGGACTTTGCCTAGAGAGCTTCAACAGGAAGGACCACAATACTCAGCCTTTTCCCTTGGTCATGGCTCATGAACTAAACAGTGCAGCACTGAAGAGAGGGGTATGACTCTGTGCCAGCCTGTGCCCAAGAACACACAGAATTCAAGTTATTTGGTTGTTTCGATGTGTGCATACCTTATCTCCTTGCTAAAGCTGAGCTGTTCACAGTCATGGGAAAGGCTTTTGATTTACCTCCCCCCAAACCCTGGGTTCTAATTCCAATGTTGCCGTCTACCTGTGGGTCACAGCATTTCACCCCTCTCAGCCTCAGTTTCCTTTACTGGGTCTTGAGACAGTAACCCTGCCATGCCCATCCCTGGAGGGAGTGCTGGCCAGTAGACTTGGGCTGTCCTTGGGCACTTTCTCAGAGGCCCAAGGAAAAGCCATTCCAGGGCATCTTGTGGCTGACAGAGTGGGCCTTTGCCCACCTGAGGGTGGGGCAGGTGGGGGCGACACTGTAGGTGGGCTTGGAGTTCGTGTCCCATTTTCTCACCTGGTGGAAGGCCCCACCTGCCTCTTGGAGGACGCTAGAGGTTTGCCTGCCCTACTCTGTCTGGGCTATTCCATTTACCCCTGAGGTTTGGATTTCCTTCTGGGACACACATTTCTAAGAAACGAAATGGAGCTTGGACAGAGAACAGTGAAGGGAGTCAAAACCATATCATATAATAGGCCGGGGCAGGTCGCGCTTGCTGCCTTCTTCCCTGAAGAGAGACGCAGGGGGAGGGGGGTGCGGCGAGAGGCTCCTCTCTCTCCCCACCGCTCCGCTCGCGCCCCAGTGTAATGAGGGTCGCCCCTCTCCCCAGCCGGCCCGGGAGGGGGCGCGGGGCACGGTTGATGCCAGCCCAGGATGGATCAGACCTGTGAACTACCCAGAAGAAATTGCCTGCTGCCCTTTTCTAATCCAGTGAATTTAGATGCCTCTGAAGACAAGGATAGCCCTTTCGGATGATCCAGACTCCAGTACCAACTACATTAGGAAACATGCTAGAATTACCTGGAACTTCATCATCATCTACTTCACAGGAATTGCCATTTTGTCAACCCAAGAAAAAATCTACGCCACTGAAGTATGAAGTTGGAGATCTCATCTGGGCTAAATTCAAGAGACGCCCGTGGTGGCCCTGCAGGATTTGTTCCGATCCCCTGATTAACACACACTCAAAAATGAAAAGTGCATCAATCCTCTTTGACTGTGCCTGGTGTTGCTCAGCCTAGAGAACTTCTGTTTTACTTCCTCTAGTGGAAAAAACCTCTAGTCTTCTGCTGGGCAAAAGGAGAAGTAATGTTCCAGTAGTGTGGAATGGAGGAGGAAATTGAGGTATCCAGAGCTGCTTGACAGTTTTCAACCGATCTTGTGTTGTATCCTTCCAAATCCCAGAAGTACCAGTTGCTACCAGTTCTGAGCTTCTTGAGGATACTGTGGTGTAGATATAGTTGGCTCCTAGGTTTGTTCACTCATGACTTAGGATTTGGCATTCTTGGGTCTAGTGAGTTAGTCATCGTAACGCATACCCACTTTCCACATTTCAAAATTTTGAGGCATACCTGCTTAGGTATGTAATTCGCACTCACCAGTCCTTTCTGATGTTGTTATGCCTTTAAAATCTCTACTGTAGCTTTAGGAGGATTTAGGACAGGGAGTGAATTTAAGAGTGTGTATTCATTTCTCCATCTTCACCTGGAAACACTCCAAATTCGTCTTGAACAGACTTTCAGTCAATCCTGATTTTAGACCTATCTGTACTTCTCCATCTGGGTGCCCACTGTGAGAGGTGAATTAGCTTGCTCTTCAGCTTTTCTCATTGCTGGCTTATGATTCCACAACTCGCTTGGGTTTAACTCTCATCACCGTCTGTACCAGTTTGTGTATATCATGTCTCCCAGAAAAAGCTGTGTTTTTGGTGCAGTCTTGTGGGGACAGACATGTTAGTGTTGATTAAGTTGGAACCTTTGGATTAGATTGTAATTCTTTGATTGAGTGTTTCCATGAAGATGTGAGCCACCCAAGTGTAGGCAGTAACTCTGATGAGATAATTTCCATCAAGGTGTGGCACCGCCTATTCACCATGGGCCTTGATTAGTTTACTGGAGAACTATATAAGTTCAGACAGAAGGAGCAAGCTTGCTAGAGCCAAGAGGGACACTTTGAAGAACACACAGGAGCTGGAAGAGGAGCTGCAGATGAGAGACAGTTTGAAGATGGCCGTTGAATGCAGATTCTTGCTCTGGAGAAGCTAAGAGAGGACAAATACCCCAAGTGCAACTGAGAGTGACATTTTGAAGAGGAGCTGCGGCCTAGAGGGGAATGTCCTTGGAGAAAGCCATTTTGAAACAAGAAATTGGAGCAGACGCCAGCCACATGCCTTCCCAGCTAACAGAGGTTTTCCAGAGACCATTGGCCATCCTCCAGGGAAGGTACCCTATTGTCCATGCATTACGTTGGACACTTTATGGCCTTAAGACTGTAACTGTGTAACCAAATAAACGCCCTTTTATAAAAGTCAATCCATCTCTGGTGTTTTGCATTCCAGCAGCATTAGCACACTAGAACAGATTTTGGTACCAGAGAAGCAGGGTGCTGCTGAGTTTGCAAATACCAAACATGTTGGAACGGCTTTTTAAATGGATAAGGGGAAGATTCTGGAAGAATTGTGAGGAGCTTGATAGAAAAGACCTAGACTGCTTTGTAGAGACTGTTAGTAGAAATATGGACTCTAAAGATACTTCCTACAAGGCCTTGAACAGAAATGATGAATGTGTTGTTGCAAACTGGAAGAACAGTGATCCTTGTTTTAAAGTGGCAGAGAATTTGGCAACATTGAGTCCTGGTGTCGGATGAAGGAAGAATTTGAGAGGTATAAGCTGGGATGCTTGGCTGATGAGATGTCAAAACTAAAAGTGGATATAGCATGGCTTCTCCTTGCAGCTTATAGTAAAATGTGAGTGGAGAGAGATGAACTTAGAACTGAACTCTTGGATTCAAAGAAACCAGTACCTGATGGTTTGGGAAATTCCGGGCTTCCAGGGGGTTGAATCCCAGAAGCTATAGCCTAACCTGAGGATTTAACCAAACATGGAACCCAGCCGCCGTTTCAGTACAAGCCAGGATTGGAGATGGAGTTATCTGGAAAGGATTTGTGGAAAGTCCTGTTGTCTGACGGCTTTGACCCCTGTGTGCTTCATGAGAAGCCAACAGAATTTTTGTGAGATCTTTATAGATGGAGCTACTGCTTGTCTGCCCTGGAAGAGACTGACAAGGAACAAATTGAAGGAAAAATTTCTTCAAAGACAGAGCCATGGAGGTTGAGGTCTGGAGTCAAGAGGTTCAGGCTGGGAGAGCGGAGTGGCCCACACGCCCACACACATGGAAGGGGTGAGTTTGCCCCAGAGGTCGAGGGTGGGCCTTCCACCGCAATGTTCAGGAAAGGTGTTGCCACCTCTGGCCTCAAAGAGGGTGGAGCACATTCCCAGGAGATTGGG
>PVKY010014879.1:0-10404 GCA_004027775.1 Bradypus variegatus | reverse complement strand
ATATATATAATTCAGTGCTGTTTAACTCGTTAAAGCTTGGGCTAGAACCACCTTTCCTTGGTCCAGGAGACATTACCATGTGCTCTCAGTGGGAGCATCATGGATATTTATTAAGCCCCTGCCTTGTGCTGGCCTCTGCACTAAGCACTAACGACACAAGTGTATCTGGCTGCAGGTAGGAGAAATCAGAGGGCTTCAGGGAGCAGGTAAACCTAAGCTGGGCACCTGGAGGAATGGGATAAGGCATTCCAGGCAGGAGTGCTGGGAGCCAAGATATCAGAAAAGGCAGGAAAGTACGGACTGCCCCCACTTGCAATCTAGTTGGGAACATCATTTGGCTCTGATGACAGACAGACTTTGACATTCGAGGATGGGAAAGGTGGTTCTTTCCTGCCTCCCTCAGAAGGAGAGGGGGTGGGAAGAGGAGTTTGGAATAAACACACGGTCGTTTTGCATCACCCCTCTCCTTGTTTGGCCAACACTCCCAGATAGATGATGAACCACTGGTTGAGCCTTATTGGACAGGTGGTAAAAGGGACTGGGGATTTCCCTGGCTTGTGGGGACCTGAGAAGCTCCCCATTTCTACCCAAAACATCTTCCCTTCTCAAAATCATCCCACAACTTTGTTATACAGTTATTCCTACCTTTTGGCTTAATGATTCCCTAAAAGCTGGTGTGCTGGCCGTAAGAACAGAAGAAGGAATGAGGCAAAATCGGGGAGTAACAGATAAACCCTCCACAGTCCTCAACCAGACATTGTGTGGCTACTTCTCTCATTCGAGGTTCACTTGAAGTTAATTTGCGACGGCCGTCATCTGGATGCAATATGTAGAGGAAGAGGGGAAGGGGCGAGAGTGTGTGTGGGAAAAGTAGTGCACAGAGCCTCCAGGTCAGTATCCAGTAACTCCTTTTGAGTGAGATGCTGCCCCGCTAGTCCACGGGAGAATGCAAGCACCTCCCAGGAGAAGACCACTGCTAATTACCATCCCCACCCAAGGGTGGCTTAGCTTGTTAGGCTTTTCTGGGTCCTGCACTCTGGGAGGGGGCTCCTCTGAAAGAAGGAGGGTGTCTACATTCAGAAACTCACCATTTCTACCTCTTTCCAGACTTGGGGAGCCAGGAAGCAAAATGTGAGCTGAGAGTTGATGAGCACTGGGAGGAGAGGGTTCTAAGAACTTACACTTTGCTAGCTGGCTGATGTGGGCTTTGTCTCCAGGTTTCCTTCCTGGGAAAGCCCAAGGAGCTACCTAATGTCTCATTTCAGGGCAGAGTAGATCACAGCCTCCAGGAGGCTGCTTGCCACCTCAGTGCTGCCGAGGACAAGCCAGAGGAAGGGAAGCAGGCAGAACTTGGATCCAGCTGATCCAATGGGGAGGGTGACAGGGCTTGCTTGACATGTGACTCATTATTTCACTCAATGAATTGGCCTGTCTGGCATTTAAAAAAATTTCCAAATATGATGTTAGATTGGTGGTTGTGGTAGTTTGAAGCTGTAGGTATCCCAGAAAAGCATGTTCTTAAAGCTAATCCATTCCTGTGCAACATGATCTTTTGGAGAGTAGGATCTTAAGTTGAGATGTGACCCACCTCATTCAGGGTGGGTCATAATGCTCCTATTGGAGTCTTTTAAAAGAGGATAAAAGACAGAGAGAAGAAAGTAAAAAGCCCCACAGATGCTAAAAGAGATGGAAGCTAAAAGAGAAACACTCAGAAGTTTAAAGAGGAAACCACTGAAGCCAGAAGCAGCAAAACCTGGGAGAGAAGGGAGAGACCAGCAGACGTCGCCATGTGCCTGGCCACGTGACAGAGGAGTCCTGGATCGCCAGCAGCCTTTCTTCAGCAAGAAGGTATCCTCCTGATGATGCCTTGATTTGGACATTTTCACAGTCTCAGAATTGTAAACTTGTAAGTCAATAAATCCCCATGGTAAAAGCCAGTCCATTTCTGGCATATTGCGTTTCATCAGCTTTAGCAAACTATACCAGTGATGTACGTTCCAAAGAAACTGATTCCTTGAGCACTTCTGGGGACACAGCTTAAAGGTTTCTTTTCCTTCGGGGTCTGTAGAGCTGGGAGGGCCTGAATTCTAGACCCTTCATCATGCTTGGACCAGCTGGACCTTCAAAATTTTACACTTGTGGGGATTTTGAGATTTAGTGGAAGGAAGCGAAACTAGCAATGCTCCAGGCCTTCTGCACTGTGTGGACACTGACTTCACGTGTGACCTGAATGATTCTTTGCACCTGTGCTCAGCTTCTGCTGGCAGAAATGCCTTTCCCTTCCCTTGCAACTCTTGAACGTTGCCATCTTTCAAGAATCAGCACAAGGCCACTGCTCCATGAAGGTAGCTCCAAATAGGCAACATGAGTGATCTCTGCATTGTCTTCTCCCCCAGGGACTAGCTAGTGAAAGCTCCCATTTGTAGAGTGGAGTGCCTTAATCCTGGGTTTCTCATTTGGGTTCCCAGAAGCCTATGAGGTGGGCATTCCCCAACTTATGAGAAAACTGAGACTCAAAGAAGCTAAGGAATAGGAAGCCAGGCCCATCTGATTTCAAAGTCGGGGCTCTGAACCACTGTGCTCTGGTGCGTTTTCTAGCCCTGCACACATATATGCCCAATTACTTTGATATTAAAAACCACCTTAGGTCATAACACGCTGGGCACTGTTGCAATATAAAGAACGAGGAGAGTCACATCCCTATATTCAGAGAACTTGAACTCTAGATAAACATTTAAATAGATAGTGAAAACAGGACACTCATGTACTGATAGCATGCTGTCAACTGCTATTTACTGAGCATCTAGTATGTGCCCCATGTGGTACCCGAGCAGACAAGGGGGATCTCAGTTTCCGCCCCAGTGAAGCTCACAGTGCACTGAGGGAGCTAGTCCTTAACAAACAGGTTTGCAAATGACTATACAATTTATAGTGTAAAATGTTAGGGAGAAAAAGATTCGGAAGCCAGCAGAGACACTACCAAGGGGACTTGTTTTAGATTGGAGGGTCTGAGAAGACCTCCCTTCCCAAGTGTCGTTGTATTGAGATCTGAAAGAGGAGCTAGAAATGGCAAAATGTAAAGAGGCTGGAGCAGGGGAAGGGTGGTCGTGGATCAGACCCCTGAAGCTGAAAGGAACGCGGAACTTGAGAAAAACACCTCTAACCAAGGCCGCCAGCCCTGTGCCTCGCGCTTTCTCCATCCGTTTTGGGTTTCTGCGGTCTCTTAGCCCCTCCCTCGGCTGCCTCGGGCGGATGGCGCCGCTCGTGTCTCTGCCCTGGTTTACTGCTAGTGCTGCTATCCGCAGCTTCAACCTGAGCTCTGTCTGTGCCTTTGCCCATGCCATCTTTTTGGTCATGGTGGACGCGTGGGCCAGTCCATCGCCCTAAACGGGGTCCCCCGGGGGCTGTCAGAGCCCCGCCTCCGAGCGAGCTCTGCTTTCGTCTGTACCTCCCCCTCCCCGCCTCCGCGGGAGCTAGGATCTGGGACGTCTGTAAATTGTATACATTATTTCCTTTTTGATTAGGTGAATAAATAACTTGATTGAGACGCGCCTCTTTGGAGGGCGCTGCTGGCAGGCTTCCAGGAGCGCGGTGCAGCTGGCTCGGGGCGCGCAGCAGGCGGCAACAAAGGCCCGAGGGACCCGCACGTTGTGGGGAGCCTTGGGCCGGAGAAGACCGTCCGGAAACATTTAGGGGCAGCAGTTTCCCTTCCCTGCCCTCGAGAAGGAAGGCTAGGGTCTGGGCTACCTTTCTGAACATTGTGAAGCTTGTCCCAGGCCCCTGCCCTCTTGGGGGACGAGCTTCAGCTGGGGAACGGGCAGAGGCTCGGCAGCTGACCGCTGTTGTGAGACCGGGGTGAGCCCCTTGACCCTCGCATGCGAGGTATCGTTTTTAAGAGTGGCCTTGCATGGGGAAAGGCTGGGCCGGGCCGAAAGATGCTGTTGCAGGGAATGCAGTTGCTGGCATTTGGTCCCGGCTGCTCCTCATTGATTTCTAAATTAAATGTGAGTAAATGTGAGTCGGGATTCTCTGCTCTTCCCCCCACCAGGAGATACACACACTGGCCCTGTCCCACTTGAGAAGATGGCAAGTTCAGGCCATTACCACCAGTGATCCTTCTAGCAGGGGGCAGTTTCATAGTGAGGAGAGATGGCTTGTGAGACCCTAAGTGATTCTGATCCAAACCCAACTCCTTAGCCTCAAGTCTGTACTCTGGAGGCAGGGGAGGTGACTAATTTATTTACCAGCCCTAAGTGTGGACACTAAGCTTTACAGCATCCAGAAAGGACTTTCAGTGCATAATTGCTTTCCTTTCTGGTTACTATTCCACTACTAGAGAACTCTCTCTTCAAGTTAAGTTAAAAGTTATGTTGACCTCAGGAATCCCATTACCAGATCCCTAATACAATTAATTCAATCTCAGCCATTAAGTCCTTATTTGGTTGGATAATACCTGATGACCGCTCTTTAAGATCAGTCTGCAGTACCTGGAGGAGAAGTAGGCAAGCTATAGATGAAGAGGTAAAATGATTGCTCCATTTATGGAACCCATTATGACCCCAGGAAAGCATATACGTCTTCCCGTTTAATCTCCGGGTTTTGAACCCAGGTTTGTGTGCCAACAATCACTGTCCCCTTTCCACTCTACCGCCGCCTCTGTCTGATTGGGATCTTGGGAAAACAAGACTCTGCTTGGGACGTGTTAGGCCCTGGAGAGCCTCCAAGGGAGCTGCTCTGGGTATCCAGACACCAAAGGTGGAAGGGAAGGCAGCACACGCAAAAGGGTCCTTACATGGGATCCCAACCCCTGTGCTTCTCGTTCCTGAGCAGAAGAGATGGTTCTGGCTGGTATCACTCAGCCCCAGTCAGCACACTTGTGCACAAGGAGGCTTCACTGGGTCCCCAGAAAGGCCAAATGCACAGCTAGATTCTGGCTTCACACCTGAGCTCATGGGAATGAGGAAGGTGCAAAGGAACTGAAGAATCTGACGCCCAGTAGAAGCATTTGGAGACCACAGGGCTGTCTCGGCAGACATGCCCCACTCAGCGGGGTGAGCCCACAGTGGCTTCCATGTGGGAGAAGACTTCTCACCAATATGCCTCCTGTCCACCACTGACCCTGACTCATTCCACGCTCTTCATGTGCACTGGCTTGTCCTTGTCACCACTGGCTCCCACCACCTCCTCTCACATAATAAATTCCTTCCTATGCTTAGTGGGTCAGTTTAAGGATAGCCTCCTTGATGGTGCATAACACAACATCTCCCAGGTTTGTGTTCTCTTAGTACTTATGACAGTGCCCATCACCCTGTTGTACCAACCTGTCCTCTCCTCCAGACAGGAGGCTCTCAAAGGCAGTGTCTGCTGTGTTTCTAGCATCTAGTGTAGTGTTGAGCATACAACAGTTCTTCCAGGAAGACTTCCCTTACCTCCCCTCTGTCTTCCAGTCTGAGTTGGTTGTGTGCTCTCTGTACCTTCCCATCACATCTCCTGCATAAAGAACATGACGGGGCTGGTCCGTTTACTTGTGGGCACCATCACGTAACCACAGCACCGGGAGAAATGGGCTCATGACTGTCTTGCCCGTCAGGCAATCATGGAGGCCCAGCACATGTCTGATACCTAGGAGGTGCTCAAAAAATATATGTTGAGTGAATGAATGGCTCATTCTAGGCTTCTGAAGACCAATTTGGTTATAGACTTGGCCTGGATTAGACTTCTTATCCCAGTAAGCATCTTCTTTCAGTTCAGAACCCTTGCCAAGTACATTTGATCTGCAGTTGCCCACAGTTCCAACATCCTCAAACTGTGGCACTAAGAATTAACCCCTTCCTGTATGGTGGGCACCTTGACCACTGTGCTATGGGCAATAGTTATAGATAAACAGTTTTTAGTTGAATATACAATTGTTTTCAGGAGTATTGGGTTTTCTCCTTTGCTCTACAACAAACAAAACATCAGTAACAAATGAACTTTTTCTTATTACTCACAAGAAGAGAACAGAAACAAAGTTTATCCTCTTGCAGGATTGGTACTCTGCAAAACTAGGAAATCTGTGAGTGATGTCTTAGAAAAGCTCTTGTCCTAAGAATCAGGAGAGCAGACTCACCTTGGGTATATTCACTGAAGTGGTCTGAGTTTTCCAGTCTATTTAATAATTATTGCAAAAGTATTAAAAATTGCTTCAAATAATACAGCTTTTTAAATGATTTTGAAATTTATTTATGTGGTTTATCTCTTGTTTCCTTGACCTGGGAGGTAATTAGGGTAGTGGAATTATTCTTAATAAGGAGTTAAGACTGGATGCTCTCTCACATTTAGCATAACCTTTAGGTTCTAAGAAGTTGGAGCTCAGAAGTTCATACCCTTTGACCCTTGTGCAGGATCCCTTCCCCACCATGGGGCCAAGGATTCTCACGTCCCCCAGTCACATGAGTCTTAATGACAAACTCATTCACATGGAATGGTAAGAAAGAAAAACCCAGGGGTTTGTTCTCCAAAGACGTGACTCCCTGCTAGAGAAGCTTCCCACAGTCATGATGGTAGCAATCTTTTTTTGCAAGCGTGTTTTCCTGTTTCCCGTAAGTCACAAGTCAGGGCCTGCTGATCTCTTGCAGCGACCTTGCGTTGTAGTCCAATGGCCCTGTTGTGGGACCCTATGAACCTGGCAGGGTTCATGGATGGTGTTGAGGCTGAGACATTCCAGACTTTCATCTGAGTCGTGGGTAAAACCAGCTCAAGTGCTTTCAGCCATTTACATCAATTGCCACAACCCCATAAGGTAAGAATGGGTGGCTGCTTTATACCTCTTTTGAAATATAAGGCTTAGAGAAATGCAGTGGCTTGTCCAAGGACACCTGACTCCACACGCACTCCCTGCTGGGAGGGAAAGCTGCCTTCCCATCTGAAAGTACTTTTAAAGAACTTTAACAACATCAGTATCTGCCTGAATACTGCATCAAAAATACTGTGTTTATGGGGTTGAATGGACTGAAAACCCTCTGGTTTAGTATGGAAAAAATTCTGGACAGGGGGGCAGTAAACCAGGGCTCTAACTGCAAAACCCAGTTAGCAAATTTCTTCTACATTCTGGGCCTCAAGTTTCGTTATTTGGTCTAGAGTTGTGGTTCTCACTGCTTGATCTGAGGACCAACTGCTTCCAAATTACCTGGCTCTGTGTTTACAAAGCCCTCCCCCACCCCGACCTACTGAATCTGAATATTAAAAGATGGGGCAGGAAAATTCGCACTCCTAACAAGCTTACCTAGTGATTCTTAAGCAAACCAAGGCTCCACAACCACATGACCAGGTGATCTCTGAGCTTCCATCTGGAGATAACATTGTATGATTTTATGAATATAATTAATGCAACATCCACAGAGAACAATTGCTAGGAACAGAGCTATCCTTTCAGCATCCTGAATTTTCATGTCCTTCCTATGAGTTCCATTTCTATTTAGAAAGTGTATGCATTTGAAAAACTTGGCAATTCTGGGAGGCTCTGTAGTTGCATGCTCATCGTGTAGTTCCCACTAGGCTCTTCCAGGGTGTGAAGCCCCTGGTGGTGAGGTGAGAGGGAAAGAAAGCCTGCTCTGTGTTCTGAGGGAGAGAAAGAGTCCCTGTAAACAGCAGTCCAGAATTATCCTCCAGCACCCGCGCTATTATAAAGAAGCGCTGACACAGCAGAGTCCGGGGGACGCTGAGTGTCGCAGTGCAGTAATCACTGAGGCAGGCAGGCTAAATGCAAAGAGAACATTTTCACAAACAGCACCTGTACTGAGCAGTCAGCTGCTATTTTTAGAACTGCTACACAGAGCAGAGGGACGTTTGGAGAGACTCCCAGAGGGCACCCGTCAGGAGGAAGGTGGAAAGGTTCTGACATGTTCTGTCTGATTCTATAATGCCCTATAGAGTGAGTCACTGAAAACTTAACCCATCTGATGTGTTTTGTTGGGGTTGTTTTGGTTGAGAATGGAATGGGGACAGGGTGGTGGAGGGAAAAGGGGGACAAGAGGGATCATTCCAATCTATCAGTGATGTTTTTGATGGCAGAACAGATTTCAAAGTTTAGAAGATTTCAATTCCAGAAAATACAGGGACAGGCTGTTCTTCAGGACTTCTTATGGAGCAGCCCAAAGTAGGAAAAAATGGCAACTACTTTAACTCAGTCATTTCATCCAGCTACAGTAATGTCCTCCTCGTTGGAATTGACACACCTTACATTTATGGATATGCTAAATCATATACTTTAATGCTAGACATATGTTGATTAAGTCAGGTTGGTTAGAACCTAGAGCTTGGAGAATGTGGCCATTTGGAGAGATTATAGATGACTCTTCAACTCCTATTTCCAAATCAGAAATAATAGCCAGCATTTATTGAGGGCTTATATAAACATTTCCAAGGGTGGTCCCATTGACAATTGGCGAAAAACAGCAACTCCACTCACAAGGGTGGAATGGAACTTCCGTAACATGTTGTGACGTGGACTTTCCCATCAAAGCAAACACAATCGATCTGATGAATGTAATGCATTTGTTTGACCTTTCAGGTATATTCATACCACTTCAGGTTTAGCAAATGTCATTTCTGGATCAATCTCCTCTCCTTCTCCCACTTGCAATTAGGAAATCCTCCTATTTCTTGTTCAGTATCTCAAGGAATATATGCATTGGACGATAATGAGTTATCTGGTCCAATCCTTTTGTTGTTGAGGAAAAGAACCTGTCACAAGCTCCTATTTGTTTGCAGAGTTGGCCGAGAACCCTGATTTCCTGATTCTCAGCCGTCTTTTTCTATTATATCAGAGAACCTGAGGCTCCAAGAGGTGAAAGAACAGTAAAAGTCATCCAACGAAACCCATTACCCTCAGTGCTCAAATTGGTAAACTGGAGATCACTCAAACATTTTTCTAATAATTGTTTTGAAGCACAAAAGTAGACATGAGAGGGGGAGGCAAACAGAAACTATTTTCTTTTAGTCGTGCTTAGCGCAAAACCAAAATAAACAAAATTACCACCTGGCTGTGTTCTAACACATAGTGGTGTTGGGGTGTATAATTCAGAACTTGGGGCCTTATAAGGCTGTTTTTACAGGGTAAACAAATTATGATGGGAATGAAGCTGTGATTTTTCTGTATAAATACCGTATATATTCCTTAATACATTCTAACTCATGCAAAAACTTTAAGACTTTAGGAACCATAATCTCAGTGAACTGATTATTAACAGAACTGCAAAATAAAATCTGTTTTTCCATTGCCCTCTCCCTTTCCCAGTGATTTTTCCCTAATCCTTGGGTCAGTCCCCTCCCCAGAAGCTACCCTTATGTTCAATATCGTCCTTTAGAGTCTTGCTGTCAGCCAGCTGACACCCCCCTCCTTAATGTTGTTGCGCAAAAGATTCAGTAAGTTTGAGAAAAGCAAAAGGAAGAGGAAAGGGAGATAGAAATTTAAGAAGCCTAACTGCTAAATGCATCCATATTTTTCTCTCTCCTTCTGCTTGTGTTTGCTTCTATTATGGCTCTTTCAAATTCAGCTTTATATTAGGTTGAACCCTATAAAATAGTCATTTTTGTAGGTCAAATATCAGCAACTTCATAGGGTTCCACCTAATATTATAGAGCCATTATCTTCTGGGCATGGATGATGCCCCCATGGCATCCAGGCACTTCCTTCCTCAGAGTGACACTGCTATGCAGGCTCCCAAATAAATGAA
Source organism: Bradypus variegatus (assembly GCA_004027775.1). NCBI lineage: Eukaryota > Metazoa > Chordata > Mammalia > Pilosa > Bradypodidae > Bradypus > Bradypus variegatus. The sequence continues at coordinate 688 of PVKY010014879.1, read as the reverse complement.
TACGGTCCTTGTCTCAATGGACTTGTTTGCCAAGATAGGTTCTCCGTAGCAGTGTGCACCTTTACCCCCTCTACCCCCTCACCCCCAAAATACGCATGGCTCCTCGGACTTCTGCAGTAAGAGGCATTCAGAAGCAGCAGGCTTTTCTTTCAGTTTTCATTGCTCTTTTCAGGGATGTCTGTTGACGTACATGCAGCCCTCTGTGTGAAACGCATGCACTGGGGATTTCAAGTTTAATGGCAATGAGTGGGGAAGAGGCCAAAAGAGAAAATGTGAAGGAGACATTATAATTAGAAACCACACAGAGCACCCTGCTTAGTGGGCTCTAGGACCGTCACCCACATTGGAATACGCTCCTTGAAGGTAGGTGTGGACCTTGTCATACCAAGTATCACTAGGAACATAACAGCTATTGCATCAAAGTAAAACACTTTTTCTCCAGGGCCCTAAGTAGTGAAGCCACAATGGCAGGGGACGGCCCTTCTCCAGGCATTGTTCAATAACTCTTTGGAGGCAGCCACTGATTCCTTCTACTTGCAAAGCCAGCTTTGAATTTTTTCACTCTTTTTACTCTTCTCTGCACCTAAGCATTCCCCAACAATTACTTTAAGCCAAGTTCACATCTCAGAGTCCCTTTTTAGTCCTCCCCAAGGGCTCTAAGAGGAAAGAAAACAAGAAGTCAGGAAAG
>PVKY010014878.1:0-10399 GCA_004027775.1 Bradypus variegatus | reverse complement strand
CAGGACCAAGACGGGCCTTCCCCCTGCCCCCTTGGGGTGGGCAAAGCGTGGGAGAAACGCCACAGGTGAACAAAAAACATGAGCAAGAATGTTCCAGAGAATGGAAAAATGGAGGCAACAAATGAACTGTCCTTTCTCCGCCACTGCGGAGTGACCGCCCCTCTCGGGGACTCAGTTTACTCATCTGTCATTTGGGGCGAGTGACAGCATCTCACTCCTGGGGCTGGTGGGAGGAGGAAATGAACTCATCTAGCACAGAACGGCTCAGTTTAGGAGACCCCGCGGAGGGTACTTCCAAATGACGATCCCGGCCGATGAGGTGGGGTGACCTGGGGGCACATAGGAAATCAGGGTTCCAGAGTGAGGTCACCGCCTCCCCTGTCCAATATGGAAAATGAGGCCCAGAAAAGAGCTGTGAATTGCCCCCGTCCCACAGCGCTTGGGGTGACGTGGAGACTCCAACCTGTCACTTCCTGCTGCCAAAGCCCAAGGGGCTCCTCGGCGCCGCCTGGCTTACCTGGGCCAGGTGAAGGTACGCAGGCAGAATTCTAGTCCCGCCGCTTTAAAGAACAGGAAAGAGTCTTCTGGAACCACACCTCTTCAGGTATCCTCCTCCTGGCCCTCGGCCCCGCCCAGGTGCCTTCCCGGCTCACCTAGGCTAGACCAACCTCCTCCATCCTGGCCTCTGGCTCCGCCCTCACTCACCTACAGTCTGACCTCCCCGCAGCAGGCAGAGGGCGCCTGTGAGCACTGAGCCAGGGCCCGTCCCTCCTCTGCCTACAACCCTCCATGGCTCCCACCTTCCTTGGAGGAAAGCCCAAGTCCTCCCCGCGGCCCACCAGGCCCTGCACGCCCTGCCCCGTCCCCTCCCTGCCCTCCCCTCCTCCTGCTCTCCCCCTCGCTCCCTCCGCTCCAGCCCCACAATCCTGCCTCAGGGCCTTTGCACATGCTGTTCCCGCTGCCTGGAACATCCTCCCTGGGTGTTCCCATGGTCAACTCCTTCTCCTCCAGATCTCAGCTCCAAGGCCACTTCCTCCAAGGGGCCCTCCCGGACCACCCAGCTCAGTCCTCTCCTCCTGAGATTCTGCCTGTCACCTCGCCCTGCTTATTCCTTCAGCAGTGTCTGCACCTTCTGGAATTACCTGATGACTGGTGTGTGACTCTCCACCGCCAACTAGAAACAAGACCAAGGCACTGATCAGGTCTGCTTAATCCTGGCACGCAGCAGGCGCTCAATACATGTCGGTCAAATTAACAACGCGGTCATCTCACTGCGACCGTCCAGTCGTGTGTAACTAGCTCGTGCCTCCTGGGTCCGAGACCCTCTGTTTTCACACCCTCCCCACCCACCCCACCCAGACATCTGATCCCAGAGAACTTCGTCTCCAGGGGTTTCACTTCAGGGAGGCTTGTCAGGGCTGCGACTAAAATAGCAAGCCGGACGTGACTGCTCGGGTGACTCACGCCAGGCCCGCCGTCCGGGGCAGCCAGCAGAGGAGGAAAGGGCACTTAGGATCGGTGTTCAAAACAGACCGCTGGGCGGGAGCGGCTTGAGGCTTCCTGGCTTGGTGGGCTCGAACCCCACCCTCTTGACCTCTCTGTCAGGCTCAGTCCACCTCCCTTGGCAGGCTGGCTTCTTCCTGTGTGCTCCCCCTGCTTCCAACATGGGTGACTCTGGGCCCCGGAATTTGCCTCTTTGAGCCTCGGTTTCCTCATCTGTAAAATGGGCACGATGATATGCGCTCCTACCTCAAGGCGTCCTCTGGGGGACTCAAATGGGTTTATATATTTAAGGCATCAAGAATGGATAAAGGTTAACTCTGCCCTTATTTCCCAAACCCCAAAAAAGAACCATCCCCTCAGTGCGGGGTACCACACACTACATGAGCACTGATGTACAAGAGCTGTCAAGGACACTGAAACACTGGCGGGATAAACCCAATTATCAGATGAACAAACAGGGGCTCAGAGAGGTCAAGACACTTGCCCAAGGTCACACAGCGAGACAGGAACCCAGCCTTGGTGGTGGTTCTCCAAAGGCCCTTCTCATGAAGGCACACCCCAAAAGAAAAGGGTTATGTCAGAAACTGCCAAATGCCCCACTACATTTGTTCTCTCCACCTTCTCTTCTATTAGAACTGACTTTAAGCTAGGCACATGGCCGCCCAGAACAAAGAACTACATTTCCCAGTCTACTTTGCGGCTGGAGGGAGGGCTGTGTGGCTGCATCGTGGCCATTGGGTTGAGAGCAGAGTGGAGCGCGACTTCCGGTTCCGGCCTCTCAAGGGGACGAGCGCGCATGCCCCTTCCGGTTCTCTTTTCGGGAACGGCGGCCACGTGTTTAAAACAAAGATAGCGTGACAGATGTCGCTGGCGCCGGAGCAGCAATCAATAAATATTTATTATAATTAAAAGACTGTGCTAATATCCCCCAGCGCATTTCTCACCACCCCACTGGCCCCTAAAGGACCCCCCAGCCCTCCAAAAAGAGACCATCTGTAAACACCACGTTCAGTTCCGGCCTTCCTGAAGCCAGAAAGTTCTCGACAACTGTTGTGCATTCTTCCTGAGAGCTGGAGGCCTCCGTGGCAATGTCCCCAAAGTAGCAGATGCCCCCGGCTTCCACTGTCCCTCAGGGTGGGAGAATGGGGGACATCTGGGTGGCAGTCTGGGGAGGGTCCCAGGGGTCCTGCCCACCACGTAGCCACCAGTTTGTGGGGTTGTCAGGCCCTGTTGCTGGCTCACTCTGCCTCTCGCATCTTGTCCTCGGGGGCCTGGGCCCCTCCTTGTGCCCACATGTGGTTATTCAGCCCCAGCTGGACCATCTGTGCATGGTGGATGATGAGGGGCTGCACCCCAGGGCTCTGAGGGGGCCCTGGGGAAGGGGGCGGGAAGGCTGGGGGATGAGGGAAGGGTGGAGGTGGGGTGCCAGCCAGCCAGGGCGGCAGGGGTGGCTGAGGGCAGCCCGGCCAGGCCGGGAAGGGTGGCTGTGATCCCAAGGCCCCCTGAATCCCTGAGGGCACTTGAGTCCCCAGTGACATCTGGGCCCCGAAAGCTGCCTGCAGCTTCTCCATCTGCCCCTGCCAGGCCCGGTAGCTCTGGTAGTAGGCCGAGTAGGCAGCGTTCATCTCCGTGGCCCACTGCCCCTCGCCCGCCAGGCGCTGGCTCTGCTCCCGCAGCGCCCGGGCCCCCTGCTCCCTCTCCCAGTTGGCTCTTCGCACCCGCAGCTTCTGGGGCTTGAAGGTGTTGGCTACCCTCCTGGCGAAGATGGGGGAGCGCTCCTCCAGGACCACCAGGCTGGTGAGCAGGCCAGCCGTGTCAGGGCTGAGCTGGGCTGGGGAGCTCTCCAAGGGAAGGAAGGGGACAACCGAGTCCTGCCAGCCGTGCCGTGTGAGGCTGCCCATCAGGGCCTGGCTGAGCTGGTGCAAGCTCACCTGGCAGTCGAAATTGGCAGTGAGCAGCAAGACGGCAAAGGCCGAGTGGTCAAGGGCATCTCGGAGGCAGTGCAGCTCACTGCGCCCGGGCACCTGGAAATCCTCACAGAAAGTGGCCCCGTCGGGCACGCCGAGGGCCTCGAGCCGTTCCCGAACACGCAGCGCGATGCGTTCATCTGCCCGGGCATGGAGGATCACAAAGTTATAGAACTTCTGCTCGCACGACTCCAGCTCAGGGGGCGGAAGGCACGAGGAGGAGGAAGCAGCGGCGGAGACAGGCGGAACTGAGCGAAGGGGCGATGGAGAAGGAGAGGGATGGGATACTTTGGGGTCCAAGGGGGTGGGTGGACATGGTGTGGCTCTCTGGGAAGCCATGTCTTCCACGGAAAGTGGGAGCGATGTCTGGGCCTTGGCGGGGCAAGGGTTTTCGGGGGGCTCTGGAACAGGCAAAGGGAGAGAGTTGGGGGCTTCGGACAACTCTGTGCACTCCACTGGGCAGTGGGAGCTGGTTTCTGGAATGGCAGAGGGGCCTGGGAGGCTGGCAGGGTTTAGATCTGGGGCTGCTGTGGGCAGGCTGGGGGCTGGAGTGTGGGGCCTCCCTGGGGGACCAGCCGTCTCCAGGGAGTAGGGCCAGCTCATCTCCTCGGGCACCGGGCGGGCCGGGGGCTCGTCACAGAGCCAGCTGGGCCCGCGAGGGGTGACGTGCTGGGAGAGGAGGCGCATGGTGGGTGACTGGCTGATCTCCAAGTTGCTGACCAAGGAGGCTGGGGTGCCCGTCGATCGCAGGGAGCACCCCCGGCTCCAGCCCGACGGGCCCCTGATGGGCTGCGGAAGGCTCCGGGTCGCCGAGGGTGACGCCGAGGATGGCGGGAGGCAGGCCAGTTTGGAGCAGAGGGTCCGAAAGCCTCCCGGGTTCCCGACGACGTCCCACCCACACCGGTCCCGGGCCTCCCCCTGGAGCTCACCCAGCCGAGGGTCGTCCCTGGCGCTCAGGACTTGGAGAGCCTTCTGGTAGGCCTCGTCCCGCAGGGAGGCCGGGCACAGATTCTCCTCGGCAAGCAAGTGGTACAGTTGGGCCACGGTCCAGGACACATCCCAGGGCTCTTCGGGGGCCTCGGTGGTGCCGCCCACACCGGCCCACCGCTGGGCCACCAGCCGGGCCACCGCGTCTGCCTGCAGCGCCTCCAGCGAGATCCGGGCCTCCGTCTCCTGGCCCAGCTTCAGGAGCACCATGGCGTGCAGCAAGTCTGTTCCCCGGCAGGCTGGGCGTAGTGACCTCAGTTTGTGCTTCAAGTACAAGAGCTTGTCCTGGCCGGCTGCACCTAGGACATCGAAGGCACCGGGGAGCGAGGGGCCTGGACGGGTGGCCATGGGCATGGGGGGCTGCGGCCTCCTGCGGCAGGGGACACGCGGAGTGGCCGAGACATGTTCTGCACTGCCGGGCGCGTCCTCCCCACTCACTGTCCCAGATCCCGTCACGGTGACCGGAGCAGACCTGTGGGAATCGGGAACATGCAGTTACTTCTAGAAATCACACAGTCCCAGGAGCCAGCACAGACACCCCCTACCTGCCTGCTTTCAAATGCCACCAGGTCCCAGGAGGTGACCTTGGCCAAGATGTGTCACCTCCCCAACCTCAGATCCCTCCTCTGCAGAATGAGACCAGCTGAGCTTACCTGGTGTGCACACGTGCAAATTAACTCGTTTACTTTGCACAACGATCCCAAGAGGTGGAAGCTGTGTGTACCCCAGAAAAACAGGTTCTTAAATCTAATCCTTTTCTGTGGGTGTGGACCTTTATTCCCATTTTAAAAAATTGTAGAATATTACATATTTACATAAAAGTGACAACTTTCCAAGTGCAATTTAACAAGTAGTTAGCAAATTTCAAAGACTATTATAGGTTACAATTCCACAGTTTCAGTTATTTCCTTAGTAGGAAATACAACATATATACAAAAAGGTACTATCTTACAAAATATGATCTAAAGTAGTAGATATATAGGAAATTTCCAAAGTTCTTATGAGTTACAGTACCATAGTTTCAGCTATTTCTTTATTGTGAAATATATACACAAAAGATAATATCTTTCAAAGTACGATTTAACAAGTTATATAGGAAATCTCCAAAGTAGTTATGAGTTGTAATACTATAGTTCCAGTTATTTCCTTTTGTTAAATATAACATATGTACAAAAAGTTGATACTTTTTGGAGTATAATTTAACAAGTAGCTATAGAGCAAATTTCAAAGGATGCTATGGGTTATAGTTTCGCCATTTCAGTTCTTTCCTTCTAGCTATTCTAATACCCTAGCAACTAAGAAAAAGAAAATTATATAAAGATTCAGTATTCACCATCCTTTGTGAAATCCCATCTTGTCTGTTGCTGCCCCTTCCTCCTATTTAATCGCTTTCCTGATCTTCAGGGGTGTCTAGGCAGTGACCCCCTAACCTGTTCATGTTGAGAAGGGGGGTCGACTTTATGAGCAAAGAGACACACGTAGTTGATGCTCTTGAAGAGGCTGTTGCCTCTGGGTTTTGGGACTTAGCTGGCACAGGAGCTCTCTGGGGGATCCAAGTTTCTGATGAATAAACTTAGTGAGTGAAACTTTCATAGAGTCCCAGACAGGGACCCGGGTATTCTTTAGGGTTTTTGGGACTACTGTTGGCTTGGGCCTGAAGTAGGACATTTGACAAGATTACTTCAGTGAAGGTGTGACCCACCTCATTCAGGATAGGACTTAATTCTATTACTGGTGTCCTTTATAAACAGGATGAATATAGAGAAGGAGAGAGAGCCACGGAATCAAGTTGAAATAGAACCCAGAAGAGAAGGGAGAGATCAGGAGATGCCGCCATGTGCCTTGCCGGAGGCAGAGGAGCCAAAGGTCACTGGCAGCCAGCCTTTGGGACCAAAGCATCCCCTTCATTTGGACGATTTTCTGGCCTTGAAACCGTGAACAAATAAATTCCCATGGTTTAAGCCCAGTCTGTTTCATGGTATTTGCTTTAAGCAGCCTGGGAAACTAAAACAATGCTATTATTTTCCCCATTTATAGATGAAGATGATGAGGCACAGAGAGGTCAGTTCACTTGTCCAAAGCCACACAGCTCGTGAGGGATGGGATCCAAACTCCAGCAGCCTGGCTCAGGAGGCTGGGTGTCTAACCACAAGGCAACACTGCCCATGAGAATGGTAAAGACAGCCACTTTGCGGGCTTGTTTCTGGGAATCAAGTTGCACTAACGCATGGAAAGTTTGGAGCCTGATGACTGGGAAACAGTGGGTGCTTAATATACGCAGCCAGGGTGGCAGAGTCCTCTGGAGAGGCCCTTGTGAGGAAGAATGGAGGTTTCCAGCCCACAGCCACGAGAAGGGGCCATGCTAGACCCAGCCTTGGTCGAGGCTTTGGATGATGGAACCCCAGAAAACAGCTTGATTACAACCTCAGGAGGGACCCTGCACCAGGACCATTCAGCAAAAGCATCCCTGGGCCCCTGAAATTTGAGTGGGAGAATAAATTGTTGTCTTAAGCCTGCTAAGTTCCGGGATGATTTGTTACGCAGCTGTAGCTAACTCGTGCAGCCAGCAGCTTTCATATTATGCGCTCACCAGGACTAAGCACAGCCCATATGGCCTCGTGGTGCTGCTGAACCATTTGGAAGTTATCACCTCTTCTAAAAGAAATATTAAAAAGCCATGTGCAGGGATTTGGGGGAGCTAATGCATACTGGGTATGGGTCTCTGGGGAGATGGGCAAGTTTTAACAATGGAGGGGTACTGAGGGTAGTGCAATATTGCAAATATGATGAATCTCATTGAATGATGTGTTTGGGAGGGGCCGAGAGGGTAAGTTTATGTTGTATATATGTTCCGAAATTAAAAAGATAAAAAAAATAACTTTTAAAGGGACAATGACAATTCAACGCAATACGTGATCCTGGACGGGATCTAGCAAAGTTGGAGAAAAGGCTTGAAAGACTGTTATTGGGACATATGAAGAACTTGGAATAGACAGTAAGCTTAACATCAACGTTTAAATTCCTTGAACTTGATAACTGCACTTAAGGTGGTTACATAACTGAATATCTTTGTTTTTTGGGAAATGTACCTGGAAATAATAAGTGTTTAAGGAGCATGAAGTGTTTGGAAAATGGAGTGGTAATTAGATATATAGACAAACAGCAAAACAGATTAATGGATGGATGGATGAATGGATGAATAGATAGACAGAAAGATGGATGGATGGATAGATAGATGAACAGATAGAGGGATGGATGGATAGATATATAGATAGATGGATAGACAGATAGACAGATAGACAGATATGGATGGATGGATGGATGATGGATGGATGGATGGATGGATGGGTGGATGGATGGATGGGTGGATGGATAGAGTGATACGGCAAATACAGCAAAACGTTAAAATTGGTGGGTCTGGGTATCTGGATAGGAAGTGTTGCAGTTCTCTGTATGGGGTTTGTATTCTTTTCTTAACTGTCCTGTAAGTTTGAAAGTAATTCAGAATAAAATGGTAAGGGCGGCGGGGGGCAGAGAGAGCCAAGCTGAGGCTTCTGCATATTCTGTTCCCTCTGCTTGAGCTGCCCTTCCCCTGCCTTTGCCTGGGTGATCTTAATCTCATCATCCAAGTCTTTGGCTCAGCGTCACTAGCCCAGGGAGCCCTCCGTGGCCACCCCACTTCCCCATACCAATATGTCACTACCACAACTCCCTGTTCCCCCACAACAGATTCTTGCCCCTGAGTAAACTTTTTGTGCAAGAAACCTTCCGCATTTACGATGCCTTCCCCAACAGACTGCGGAGCCTTGGTGGGTCTGAAATTTCCTGGTCATTGCCAAATCGCTGAACCAGAGGGCAGGCATCTAACGAATACAGGCCGAATGAATGAATGAATGGATGAGGTCAGCACTCATATCCTTCCGATGTTGTGGAGGAGAAAACGGAGGCCCAGAGAGAAGGCCCTTCCCAAAGGCACACAGCAGGTGCACTGGGGGGGGGGACTCCAAGTCCCATAATTTAAGTCACCAACTCTTCAAAGCATGTCACAGTCACACTTGAGGAAATCACAAATCCTGAGCTCCGTTCTGGGGGGGGGAGACCTGACAGCTGGGCTGAGACCACCTGTCCCACGTGGTTCCCACGATGAGCAGGAGGTCTCCAGCGGGCAGCATCTGGGGACATTCTTGACTGTCACCTCTGGTGGACAGTGCCCGGGGATGCCACTCCACACCCACAAAACAAAGGCTGGCTCCCCACTGCAGAGAATGGCTCAGCCCCAAATGCTGGAAGCTCTGAGATGGAGAAACCTCTTTTTATCCAACCCCTTCCCCTGCTGACAAATTGCAAACCTCATTGGAAAAAATGACTCAGCGTTTTTGAGAAAGTTTGCATGAGTGGGGCTGAGGTCACTGATCATCAGGAAGGTCAGAAAGGGCGTAGGAGGGAGCAGGGGCAGGGGACAGAGGCAGAAGGAGGAGGTGACTCAGCAGAGGCTGGGAGTGGGGTGCAGAGGGGGGCCTGGAGGGGAAGCAAGAAATGAAGCAAGTGGCTGTTTGGTGCTTTGAAAAGATGAAATGCTGATCTGGGTGGGGTGGGAAGAACAACAGAACAGAAGTTGATGTTGATGGAGGAGGGGAAAACCATAAAATAATAGCAGCAGTTCATCCGAGGCGGTTGTAAAACAGCCTGGCAGTTCCGCCAAAGGTTAAATATAGACTTGTCATATGATTCGGTCATTCCACTCCCCAGTACATACCCAAGAGAAATGAAAATACACGTCCGCACAAAGCCTCGGATGCGAATGTTCAAAGCGACATTATTCGCAGTGATCCAAAAGTAGATATCACCCAGATGTCCATTCACGGATGAACAGATCAAAAAACTGTGGTCCAGCCATGCGATGGAATATTATTTAGCCATGAAAAGGAATGAAGTTCTGACTCGTGCTTCATTTGACGTGGCTGAATCTCAAAAACATGCTATGTGAAAGAAGCCAGATGCAAAAGGTCACGTATTGTATGATCCAATTTATATGAAATGTCCAGAACAGGCAAATCAATAGAGTCAGAAAGTGGATTAGTGGTTGCCAAAGACTGAGGGAGGAGGGACGAGGAGTGGCTGCTAATGGGTGTGGGGTTTCTTTTGAGGGCAATCCCCAGCCTCTCTTGCAATTATGTGTGGCCATGTGACTGAGTTCTAGCCAATGAGATTATGGTAAGTGGAAATTCTGTGTGCAACTTCTAGAAAGTGTTCTTAAAGGTTGGGGATGTGCCCACTTTCACCCTTTCCATTTTCCTGCAGGCTGGGAAGTGAATGTGATGGCCGGAGCCACTGCAGCCACATTGGACCAAGAGGTGGCATTGGGAATGGAATCGCAGATGGTTGAGCAACAGGATAGAAGGAACCGGAATCCCTGATACCACAATTAACCACAGCTGAACACAATTGTAAGTGACAACGAGGCTGCGGTCACTGAGGTGATTCATCTAACAGCCTCACCTTATCCGTCTGGTTGCAACTTAAGGGTCACTTCCTCCAGGAAGCCTATCGTAATGTATCTTATCCTCCTGATCATGGGTACTTAGCATTTTTTCCCTACTGAGTATCCTGAGAACCGGGCCTGTGTCCCCATCCCCACTGCGCCCCTATCTCCAAGCACAGAATCAGTGCAGTCTAGACCAGGTATCCAATGCAGCTGCCTTCAGGGGCCTGGCAGGTAGCATCCATCCATCCATCCATCCATCTGTCCTTTCAACAAATATTTACCAAGTGTTCACTTTGTGACAGGCACTGCTGGGGTTATAGCAGTTGTCAGTGGAGACCAAAACCTCCACCTTCATAGCACTGACTTTCTAGTAAGAGAGACGATCAACAAATAAGTAAGTAAAATGTACAGTGTATGGGATGGTGAACAGCACAGGGAGCCTACAGCAGGGAAGGGG
>PVKY010014877.1:0-10402 GCA_004027775.1 Bradypus variegatus | reverse complement strand
ACCTTCTCTTTGGAGCCCTAGCTTCCAATTTTCCCTATGCTCCATGGTTATGTCCCCCAAAAGTAAATTCTGTTTGCTCCACTTCTATATTTTTGCTTTGCTATTTTCTCCAACTGGATGTCTCTAATTCTTTTTCTTTGCAAGGATGCAATACATTCTTCAAGATTCAGCTTAAATGCCAACTTCTTCAAAAGGCTTACCCAATCATCCTACCTTAAGGGTTCTCTCCTTTCTTAGGAATTATGCTTTCATTGACTATACTATTCATTTGATAATGATGTTGGTCTTATGAGTAATAAACTAAATATTATTGCTACTTTTGTCATCTCTCTATCTAGAACAAAAGCTCCTTGGCAAAACCCACTTCTTAACCAACTCCCTAAGCCACATACTTAACATACTTCTTAATACAACCAACACTGAAATAGTTTTCTTTAACAATCTTTTAAAACATTAGTCTGTATTCTACAAGCTTTCTCTTTTATTTTTCAAAGAGAGAAAGAGTTTTATTGCTAGGCGTGAAGCAGAAGAGCAGATGGCCTATAGATCCAAAAACTCTCTCTCTGAACTGCAATAATTCTGATAGTCTACAAACTATTCTTAAGGTAAATATACCTCTTGGTATCTCTTGTGCAGATGATACCCTAAAGCAATACTAAACAAATTCAATTTTCAAGCACTTTAGCCCTTTTTTAAAGATACTTCATAATTTTACTCATAGCTTTACTCATGGCAACAAGGGAAATTACATTACAGCATACAATCCATAAACATCTATTTCGCTGCTGCTTTATTCAAGACATAGTATAGAGCATCAAATTAATTTCTTGATTTTGATGAGGACTGCCTTCAAAATGGGTGAAAAATAAAACTTCTCTGTCCTCATTAACTCTGCAAAAAGTTATATAAACCGTAAGACATGAGTACTAACTTTTCCAACCATCATTATTTAAAATGTCAATCACAAAACATGAACAATAATTTTTTCCTATTACAACTTTAAACATGGAGAGCCATTCTGTAGTTCAATTCTATATAGCGCTGAGACAAATTGGAATTCCTCTATGAAAACTATGTAATTGCCAGACAGTGGCAAGGATGAACAGCAAATAATAATTTGGACCTCATGAGATGAGACCAAATGTAATAATATTCAAAGACACTTCCTGGTTGCTCAAATGAAATATAACACGGAATTTATCTTACCTAAAAATTGCCAGTAAAAAGACAGGCATTAAGGCAAATAACAGGAAAACCCAGGTTTGTGACCTAACAGCTTTAATTCCTTACTAAGACATTATGTGCTAATAACTTATGAATGATGCTAGAGCAACTTTAGCTACTTTTTCTTCCATTCAATCCTCAATAATATATAAAATATTAAATATACTTATTTAAATCCCAAAGAAATCATTTAGTAATAAAAGCATGGCAATACAGTATACCCCCTTCTTTTAGATTTGGGCATATTTAAACTTTTTGCATTTACTAATACAATAGGCATTAAGCATATTTGGTTAGACATCCACAGTTTCATTGACAATACACTTTTTTATAAGTGGAAAATGATTACAACATCTGGTATTCACTGCAATTATCAAATCAATGACTTCTTTCAGTATTTATGGTGGTCATTTGTAATTCCTTTGGTAATTACCATGAATCGCCTTTCTCTTAATGCTAAATGGCAATGCTAATATGAAAAGAGAACTAATGCTAGACATACAAGTACCCAGTTGTTTCAGAGAAGGAATTTTAATGGAATTCATGAATATCTACCTCAAGCTAGAATCCATTTTCATGAATAGATTATTTGAAACTTACTGAGTCAGAAGAACAAAAATGAAACCTCTACAGGGGTTTCAGAGCCATAACTCAAGATCCCATGAACTTCTGTAACTCCATGTCAGAAAATGGGAAGGAATCTTGACCTCATCAGGAAACCAAACTGTTTTTTTCTTTCTATTATGCAGTCAAATAGACAGAAAACATATGGAAATGTATATCAACTATGAAGGAGTACAATCAAGGTAGCTGATTACAAGAGTGTTTAAAAAAATTTTTTTTAAGTCACAAATTAACCTTTAGTTATATAACTTACCATAAAGAACAGAGAAAATGTGATAGAAGAACCCTCTGAGGTACTTTAATGAGAATTATGTGACAAGCATAGAAGAAAAAAAAGAAGACATAACAGGGACACATGTTTTGCTACAAATTTGACTGCACTAGCACAGTCCTGAAATAATTAGCCTAAAAGTAGTATATTTGTCTAGATTTGTTTCTTTTTGGTTTTCCTTGCCTATTTTGAAAACAAAATAAATAGGTACACATCACATCAAGCCCTATGATCACAATTCTTGCCAACCCCATTCTTCCCCAAATGCAACTTATAGAAGTCTTTCTCCATGATGTCATTTCTTGATATTTCCCATACTTTTTTAAACACCTTTGCCTTAAATATATATCCTTTACCCTTCAAATCACCTCCAGGGGGCCTTCCCTTACGCTGACTTTATTTGATCACTCTTGATCCTGAGAATGTATCAACCAATATCATTTTGCATTTGCTAATATCATGTCAATTCATCATCAATATTTTTAAATTGGTATGGCCATGGTTCCAATCCTTTCCACATATACTACAGGAAAAGGAGTGGTAATTACTTTGCATGAGTTTCAGTATCCCACAGCTAGTGTCAGCTCTTCCAGGGATAGAGGGAGACCCAGAGAACAGAGATTAGAACACTTATCCATGTGTCATCTCTGGCATGCCTGTATTAGAATATCAACTCTATTGGTAACACACAGAAAACACATTAATATGCTTCTGTGATCTAAGTACTTTAAAACTATAAACCTCCTCACTTAATGGTCTCAACTAAAAATTTCCTGAGGGTCACATCCTGATGTCATATATATCAACATAAAGAACTGTTACAAATACACTGCACAAACGGAATACAAGACTTGCTTACTGCTATCTACTATTATGATTATTTATACAGGTTATAGAAAATTCTTGGATAATTTTTATATTTTTATTATTACTTTTAAGATATTTCTTGTTTCTTTCATCACCTTATCACTCATTCATCTTTTTTTATCATAGCTCCTTTTCATTAGAAAGCTAATGCAGAGAAGAAAGCAACATTCAGAATAAGGAATGAGAGGCTACTTTAAATCATCAGTCCTGTGAAAGTACACAAACTGAAGAACATGTCCTCACTACCATGCAACTGCATTGCCATTAATGGCTGCACAACACAAAATACAATAACAATTTATAGATGTCCAGCACTATACAAATAAAACTACCTTTAATGAACCTACAATCCAGAATGGTGAATACACCTTCATCTTGAATTATCTTACATATTTTCCATTAGTTTGTGTGACATTCCAATTTGTAACCAGATAAACCTTAATCTGGTAAGCCTTGGCAGAAGTCAGATCTCATTCAGAAACTGAGGTCAGATTCTTACAAGACTAGTTAAAACTCAAAATATCTTTTAAAATAAACACATCAGCCTTCATCATAAAGATTTCCAAAGATAAAATATCACTGTAAAAGGTTAGACAAAAGGATGTCTAAACTAAAACACAGTAGACAATACATCCTCTATGACACAGTATAACTTATAAATGTCAAGAACCTTCTTAGAAGCCCTTGGGAGATGAAGAAAAAACTTATCTGGACAAAACAGAACAGAGTAAAAGCTGCAACTGTATCACCTCTCTAAAAGTGAACTCATTCTTTGTGATCTTCAAGTTTATCCTCCACATTTGATGACTCAAGTACAGTTACAAATACATAATTGTCAACAGAGATAGTATAGCATTGGTCAAGAGCACAGGCTCAGGTGTCCTACAACACTAAAACACTGGAATCTGAACCTAGGCTCTGCCGTTTACCAGCTGTGTGTACTTGGCCTGTTTATTAATATAATTACCAAAAAAAAACCCTTTAAGTATGCCCATAACTATTACTCCATTAATAAATGCTTCAAGCGGCACACAACAGTTAAGCTTCTGGTTATATTATACAAAACACCTCTGAAATCAACTTTAGGTGTTATTCTACAAAATCTAATTAGTGAGCCCACCTCTCTGGCACCACACGAAGTTCAAGAGACAATACTCAAACTCTCCAACATTTGCACTTGATAGTAAATTGGCAAAGAATGAAACTCTACAGTTCTAAATTATCTTACAGAAGTAAAGGCAAAGAAAATTACAGTCATCTAGAACGCACCGGAGAAGGTGGCATAGGGAAATGTCCAATGCTATAAGAAGGTCTGTTTAAAACAACAGGACCTATCCACTGTTTGGAAACCAACTTTGGATTTGTTTTCAAGTCTATTTTCACAAACAAAATAGCCACAACAGTCAGCAGCTTCCACCTTATTCACCACTTAAAAACTCAAAAGGAAGCCACATTTAATTTTGAATAACCTGAACCTGAAAATGTTTCAAATATCCTATATGCAGGCATGTCCTGTATTACATTACATTCTCCTCTCCAAGAACTTTAAATTAAGGCACATCATTTGTGAAACTCCATCTATATTTCTCAGAAAAAAACACCATTTTAAGTATTTTTAAATGAATGTTATTTAGAAGTGTTAGCACAATTTACAAAAGTTTTGATATCTCATAACTGTCTAAATGATTTCCATTACCAATACCCTATTTACCCAAAATGTTAGAACATCTGAATAAAAAACATTTTTCTGGATGACCAATATTACATAAACCTAACTAAAGCATCAGAGGATCATCTTACTTAGAAATTGGGTACTGAAAAACTAGAGGCTAATCTCAATTCTTTAGGTGACAGCATTCATCTTTTGCTATGCAGTTTGCAAAAGCTTCTTTGAAGGCCCTGCAAATCCAGTGGTGTTTTTTGTTGTTGTTTTTAAGTCTGCTGGAATTCTGTGGTTGACAGCCATTTTTCCTCAAAATTTAATTGCCCGTATTATCTATTTTAAATTTTATTAGGTCACCTTGAAATTATCTCCTCTGAAAAGCACTCAGGTTTAATCAATCTGTCTCTTTTAAAATTACCAATAACGCCCACATACCTTACAGTCTACTGACATTTTATGGGACCTGCTAAAATATAACCTTTCTCAGGCATCAGAACTGCTTCAAACTTCCCTGGACCTGCACCATATCCTTAAAACACCTTGAAACCCTGTATTATTCTGCAGCTATTCAGCAAGCACATGATCCCAAGGCTTTTCAACAGCCCCCAGATCCTTATTGCTGCAAAACTTCTCATCTATGTACTAGACTGTTAACAGTATTAGTTTAAAACTGCTAGACTGCTTTACCTGTTTATTTACTGATCCAATCATGTCAGGGAATTCGAACCCCTCACACTGCCTTCTGAACACATCTAGCATATTCCCATGTTGCTTTGAGGAAGAGCTGCAGCAGAATTAAAAACTTGAGTTCTGATGTTCATCCCCTGACCCAAATTGCTGTTGCCAGGATATGCGGTAGTAATACAGCTGTTCCTTTGAGACTCTGAGGACTTATTTTACCCCAGAAGTAACCAATTTCTACTAAATCCCTTTTAGTCTCCCAGATTTCCACGGTAACAATGCTCAACAGCAAGAAATTTTAAACAGCCAAAAGACGACTTATTCTAATTTGGCCTTAATTTTTTCCTCAACAATGCTTGCAAGGACATTTCTCAATACCAACACCTGCAACTGAAGAGAGAAAAATCAAGCTTTTGGCACTAGTTATCACACGCTTGGAAAGCCCATTATCATTACGCTTCTCACAAATCTTTCGAGGTAGGATTTGCGCTTGATTGACCTTACATCGACTACAGTCCTGTACCATTGTTTTCCAAACTCAATTAATGGCCTAATAACAACCGCAACATTTATGCCCAGGGAAATCTCAACGTTTGATTAACCATGAACGCTTTGATAACCAAGGCAATCTTTTTTCGGGTGAGGAACGGAAAAATTAGATTATAAAATGGATTTACTTATTACAGTGAGAGAAAAGGGGAGAAGGGCCCCAAGAAGATCCGTGTGAGCAAAATCCAAGGGTCGGGAGCCCAGGCCTCAGTAACACTCGCCCCAAGCCCTCCCAACCCTCTTTTCCCCTAGGAGTCAGCTCTGCGCCCCCAGATTTGGCAGACCCGAGGGAAACACGGCCCTCTACGCAGCGAAAGGATGGGGTTGCGAAATCCGAAGCCCGAAAAGGCCGAAGCCGCAAAGCCGGCGGCTTGAGTTTTAAGAGGTAAGAGAATGCGCGGTGAGATGAGATGCGGCCTCGCCTCGCCTCAAGCTGAGAGGCCCCTTGAGGAATCGGAGGAGGGAGAAGCGCAAGCTAAGAAGCCGGAGCAGAGCCTGGAGAGAAAGAGAGCCAGGAGCTGGAGATGAAGGAGGTTCCGGGATCGACCGCGTCTTCCCCGGCTACTCAGCGACGCCCGTGTTTACCTGAAAGTCTCGGTCTTCGTTGAAGCGGGAGAAGCGATCCGCCATTTTGCCGCCTTCACTCCTCTCAGGACGACGCTCTCCGGTTCGCTCTTTCCCTCCCGCAACACCCGCCCACTCCGCTCTCCTCCCCTGTTCTCCGCCTCCTCACACGCCCACCGGGGGCGCGCAAGCGGGGGAGGGAGGGAGCGAGAACGCGCGTCTTCACGGGAGCCCCGCCAGCGCAAGCGCCTTCCAGCTCCACAAGCGGAACCTTCCCTCAGGTCCCAGCCACGCGCGCGTCCCAGGGCGACCTCGGCGGACGCGCGTGCGCACTCGTGCTCGAGGGCTACTAGAGCTTCCGGAGGGAAAGGTCAGAGAGGTCACGGTGGAGTTAAGTTTAGGTGTTTTCCAGCTGCTGTCTCTCGCGTGTAATATCTTCTTTCATATTCTCTGTATGCAGAGGTCCACCCTCAACTTTATTCATCAGATAGCAGCTTAAAGTAGTGGTTGGAAGCGCAGGCTTTAGAGCTAGACTTTAGTTTCGAATCCCAGTTCTCCCTGAGGGCTCAAACAGTGACAGAGACAGGAAAGATCCGTTCTCTTAAGGCTTACATTCCAATGGGTGTAGTCAGATAACTAATAGAATCTTTATGTCATTTTAAATTTAATGAGTGTTACAAAAATAAGTAAAACTGAGTGCAGTGATGAGAGGGACAACCTCTGTAAACGACCTTTGTCCTAAGGATCAGAAAGGAGCCCACAGCCTTGTAAGGTCTTGAGCAAAGTGAACGTTTGACCCAAAAGTCCTAAGGTGAGAAAAAGCTTGGCATGTTGGAGCAATCCTTTGAGATAAATATTATTTCTTAAAGGACTGAAATTGATCCAACTCAGTTAAAGTTCTCTGGGCTTCAGAAATAAGGAAATTGAATTTAGTAATCTCTGAGCTTCTGCTCAGCACTGACTTTGTGTGGGTCAAATCAGATTTTCCCATCCTATGACCTTCCTTGTGACCCCATCCAAACCTCCAGCACCCTTAGCCAAAATGCATAAAACACAGGTGTGGCAGGACATCCCTGCTTTCGAAAAGGGTGGCTGACAAAAATCACACAACACAAAAATGGCCCTTACCTTCCATGAAAGAAGAAAGACTCAAATGGAACGTAAATTTTTGGAGGAAGGGCGTGTATGTTCAATTCCTTTGCTACCCTCTGCCCTAACTCATCTCCAGCCCAAACAATTTTAAGCATTCAAAAGAACTCCCAATCTAAGGGGAGGCAAAACTCAAACATTGTAGAGAAACTTAAGAATAAGCATGGCAGATTGAATTATATGGACACACACCACACATTTGCCTCCTCTCCCTCTCTAAGCCCCACTAAAATGATGTTTGAATAAAGGAATCAGAAGGGCATGAACTCATACGTATAGAAATCAGGAGACGGAGCAATAGCAGACAAGACATGGCAACCAAGTTGTGGAAACTTGGGGTTATAAGCAATGGAAATGGCTTTAATAGAGTTAAGAAACCTAAGTCCTGGAGGAAATCAAGAAACAAGTGGATTTATGCTGAGGAGCACCGGAAAACTTTCAGGTACTTCAGAAGGTAAAGGAATGGGTGGGGCTGAAAACAAGAGGACTGGTTACAAGGCATTTTAGGGAACGTTTAGAACCTATATCTCCTTCTACCCCTGGGAGCAAACTGGAAGTTCACTCTCTAGAAAGGTTGAAACAGAGACTCTGGACTTTGACATTTCTGGCACAGCTGAGGGAGAGAGTGCCATGCTTAAAACGGGAGGATTAGGTGAAAGCCAACATTCTGATTAGAGAGAACTGTTGGATAGGTTTCTAATGCTAGCAGGAGACCAGAGGATCCCTCTCTGGAGAAACTGACCGGCTTGGGGGGAAAAAAACTTACAATTACCTAAAATGATGAGTAGGGGTCTCTCCCAAAAAAAGGACATGTTCTTGCCCAAATATCCCATAGAGAAACTAATTGGTCAGCAAGCCCTGTTGGCACAGTTTCCACTCAGCTCTTTAGTGCCGCACTCCTACGATTACCAGATATTTGAGAGAAACCTGTAACAGGAATCACACACACACACACACACATACATATACACCAGGAGGAAAAAAAAAGGAATTCACAGGAACCAGAGATTATGAAAGGAGCAGAAGAAAACATAAAAAGAATTATAATCAGTATCCACAGAGATCTGAGATCACATCATGGAACAAACATAGAATGCAAAGAAAAAATATCCAGTGATGAACAAAGAATTTTTGGAAATTAAAAATTCTTAAGTAGAAATGAAAAATGCAATAGAAGGGAGTTAGAAAATAAATTGAGGAAATCTCCCAGAAAATGGAGTAAAAAGACACCCTGGTCTGGTCCAAGCTGCCTTCACTTTCTTCTGAATTACTGCAGTAGCTACTAAGTGTTCTCCCTGTTTCCACCCTTGTCCCCTATACTCTGCACAGCAGCTGGGGTGATCTTCTTAAAAATAGTCATGTCAGTCTCCTAATCCAACCCTCAGTGGTTTTCCATGTAATTCATGTTATAAAGTCTACCTGCCACCACCACCTTACCTCTCAGACTTCATGTTCTGTTTTGCCCCACTGCTCCCCTGCTCGCTGGACACACTGCCCTCCTGGCTTGAATACACCAGGTCTCCTGTCTTTGCATGCCCCACCTTCGGCTTGTGTGTATGGTGCCCTTCCTACTTGGATCATTCTTTCCCAGATAACCACATGGCTGGCACCCTCATCTTTTGGTCTTTTTTCAAATATTACTTTCTCAGTAAGATCTTCCCTGATCACCCTTCTTTAAATTACCAAGCCATATGTTCTGAACTCCCTAGCCTCTTTCCCTGTGTAATTTTCCCCACAGCACTTACCACTTTCTAATATACTATATAATTTAGTTACTTTTTCAGCTTATTGTCTTTATTCCTCTACTAGAATGTAACCTCCACAAGAACAGAGATTTTTCTCGGTTTTGTTCCTTTCTGTATTCTCAGCACCTATAACATAGGTATATATGCTGTATATAGTAGGCATTGAATCAAGTAGGCATTGAATAAAGATTTGTTGAGTGGGTAAGACAGAAATAGGAGAGAACAGATAAGAAAGTTTGAGGACCAATACAACATCTGAACAGCAGGATTTCCAGAAAGAACAGGGAAAAAAAGGAGGGTACAAGATAATATATAATATGACCATTTCTTAGGTCCTCAGCAAGACAATAAATAAATAAATAAATAAATAAATAAATAAATAAATAAATAAATAGTAAATAAATAAAAATTAAATAAATAAATAATTGAAAATTAAATAAATAAATAAAAATCTGATAGAACACCTCGTGGGATTGAAAGCAAGGAGATTTACACTTCTCAAGAGTGTTTGGTTCAAGTCCATGATAGGAGTACAGAACACTAAGCAAATGGGGGGAAAAAGGCAATTGATAAATCCCAGAGGGAAAAATGGCCAGGAAGCAGCAGTAATCATGCTATATGACATGACTCAACTATGAGTAATATTTATAGTCACAATATAAATACTGAATATTAATCCAACAAAAATATATATTAGAAGTATATTTTAAGAATGTGGGAGCAGAGTTATGTGTTTGGGGGAAAGGTGCTTTAAGAGATCTAAACCTTCTTCCATGGTAGGAGCTCAATAGATAATATCTAGATTTTAAAGAAAATAAAAAATAACAGTATGAGCATTGTTCCAGTTTGCTAATGCTGCTGTTTTGCAAAACACCAGAAATGGATTGGCTTTTATAAAGGGGGGTTATTTGGTTACAAAGTTATAGTCTTAAGGCCATAAAATATCCTAGGTAAGGGGGTACCTTCACTGAAGGATTGCCTTTTGTGTCTGGAAAACCTCTCTTAGTTGGGAAGGCTCACGACTGGAATCTGCTTGCTCTTACGTTATGTTTCAAAATGGCGTTC
>PVKY010014876.1:0-10427 GCA_004027775.1 Bradypus variegatus | reverse complement strand
TTTTTTTAAAGCCTAACCAGGAAAACAACCTCACACTTTGATCTAGATGGGGTTTGAGTTCCACGCACGTTTATCAAGTAAGCATGCAGAGATTTTTCCACCGTCCTTCCCTTCCTGGGGGAAGGATAGATCCCGCAGACTGGATTCCAGCCCATACTCACACACCATCACTCTGGTGCCCTCGGAGGGCTCACTCTCACTCCTCGAGCCTCAATCTCCTCATCTGTCGAATGGACTCAATGGTCCCCAGCTGACTTTGGTCTCCATGAATTTGTGAGGTTCCAAGGAGACCCTGGAGAAGAACATGCCATCTGGAGTTCTTGCCTCCCCTTTGGTCTCCTCCGCTGATTGCCAGTGCCCTCACTGGGTCCAGTCCTCACTGCCCGGCTGAGAGGGGGCAGAGGGGTGAATTCAGGTTGAGGACTCCGTGCTTTGTTTCCAGCCTCAACCAGTTGTGCCTCCCCTCCCTGAGCCTGGGCCGTGGGCCCTGTAGCCAGGATCTGGCAAGAAGGAGGCTGAAAGGAGCCAGTGCAAGGAGCCCCTCAAGGAGAGGGGAAAAGCCAGGCTTCCTGGATGGAGAGAAGGGGATCCTGGGGAAGGCAGGGCAGGTGACAGGACTGAGGTCCCAAGGGAGGTGTGCCAGGAGGGGCCTGTGCAGGCCTCTTGCGGTCAATGTCATAAAGCCAGTCTTAGCCCCCTGCAGCCTGGAGGGGTCCTGAACATCGCCCTGCTTCCCGGTGACAGGTCTGATGTCCAGCTCAGCCAGTATCATGCCTTCGTGCACTTCACATCCTGTGTTGGGGCCTCAGTTTCCTCATCTCTGAAATGGGAACAGGGCTGGGACTAGGGTAAGGCAATCAGAGCACACCCAGGGTGACAAATTTAAGCAGGCACCGACTCACAGGCTCTTGCAAATGCAGGGACAGCACCTGGGAGTGAGTGTCTCCTGAGATCTTGCACCCTGGGGATTTTACTTGCCTCACCCTTGCATTGGTCCTGAAGAAACATGCCTTAACTTGGACATGTCTCTGAGTTTTGTGAATATCTCATGGGCCACATGCCTTAACTTGGACATGTCTCTGAGTTTTGTGAATATCTCATGGGCCAGTTTAGTGGCTGTGATTGTGTGTGTGTGTGTGTGTGTGTGTGTGTGTGTGTGTGTGTGTACTGGGGATGGAGGCTTCCAGGCCTTGGAGCTAGAATGCCTGGGATTACATCCTGGCCCTATTGCTTTTTAGCTGTGTAACTTAAATGATTTATTCAACCTCTCTGATCCTCTAGGGAAAAGGTGCTATTAGTCCCTTCTTTGCAGGTTTGCTGTGAGGTTTAAATAAGCTACTATAGGTAAAGTTCCTAAGACAGCACCTGCTACCTAGCGAGGACACTGTGAATGTTCTTCCTAATACTGGGGCTTCCTCGGTGATGGCTGCTGGAGACTCCAGTCCTTCCTTTCCCCCTCCTCTTTTCCTGCCACAGGAAGCAGGTCCTGGCCCTTTCCCACTGAGCCTACCCAGGACCCTTTGCCCACCTCTCAGAGCATCTGAGTGGGACTTTGTCCACCCCTCCCTCTCGGCCTAGACCCAGGAGGTGGGATGGGGTTCCTGGGAGCTCCCACCCAAACCTCGGGTCAGACAGAAGAGGCTGGGAGGGAAACAGTTCCCAGCCCTAACCTGTCTATCCCACCCCACTCCCCACTGGCACACACAACCTCCCCCTCTCCTTCCCCACAGCCTAGAGCTGGCTGCAGACCCAGGAAACAAAACCCAAGCTCCATTTATTCAATCCCTTTGCTCCTCACCTGGACCAGATCCTCTCCTGGGGCTGGAGACCCGGAGACGACCCTGGCCTCCAGCCTGTCCTCCAGGAACTCCCAACGGGGGGCTAGAGGGAGACTCTAAAGCCTCTCCCAGGCGACACCTTGGGATGGGCCGTGAGCCTCTCATGGTATGCACAGGGTCCATGCAGAAACAGCAGCATTGAGAATAGTTTCCAGAGGTGCTAGCATTTGAGCCATTCTTTGCAAAGGGGAGAGGGGCCCTGGCTGGAGAGGATTCTGCCAGGAAAGGAGAGGGGTTGTCCCTGGCAGAGGGTATAACCTGCACAAAATTCGGGGGCAGGAGCGAGGCTGGGAAATGGTTGAGCTCTCCAAAGTGGCAGGATCAGAGAGTGCTGGGGCACCCCGAAAGAGCCTACAAAGGTAGTGAGGGAAGGGGCAGGGCCAGGTCATGGGGTGAACTGTCAGTGTTAGGGGCATGGCTTCTGGCATATGGGGTCTGCCCCCCTCCAGTCCTTGGGGCTTAAGACTGGCTGGGTCCAGGTTCCATCCCTCCTACCCTTCACAGCAAAGAAGCTATTTTCCAGGACGCTGTGGCAGGATTCTCCATCATGCAGCCATTTGTGGACACCCCATCAGCTCAAGTCCCAAAGACATACTGAGGTCTAGTGTCTCCAGAAGCAGAGAGGCGCTCCTTGGAGTCACCAGGAAGGAAGTGGGTGGTGATTCTTCAATGTGACTACCTTAGAGAAGGCTCAAGGCAGCCCCGGGCTTAGGTGGGACTCCGTCCTGTGACTTAGACAGGGCTCGGTCTCAAGAGGTTCCACTCAATGTATTTCCAGCTCCCCAAGCAACAAGCTCTCCAAAGAGCACTGCTCAGTCCAGGTCCCCTGAGGGCTGCACCCAGTTCTACATTCTAGGTCTGGGTCATGGGGTTTGAAGTGAGAGAAGCCTGGAGAGGTGACCTGAGCCAGGGTCCTGGGGTTCTGGTTTTGACCCCTTGTCTCCTCCTCCTGCACTTCAGTGCCCTCACTTTCAGCAGGAAAGACTATGCGTAATAGACACAAAGCTGAGTTCCAATCTCAGCTTCACACTTTGTAGCCATGCGACCTGGGGCAAGCCCATGAATTTATTAGATGAGAAGCCCCATGAGGGTAGAGTCTTTGTTGGGTTCACCCTTGCTAGAGCTGAAAACATTGTTTGGCCGAGCATGGCACCCAAAAGGTGTTCAATAAATATTTGTGGACTGACTAAACCTCTTAACACCTTCAATGCCTCAGTTTCCTCATCTGTAAAATGGGCAGATGATTAGGATCTACCTCAGAGGTTTTCTGTGAGTATTAAATAAGATAATCCATGAAAAATACTAAACTCAGTTTATGGAGAATGGTTTGGGCTCAATGAATATTAGATGATAATATTATTGTAGTAGTCATCATCACCACGACCCACACGCTTTACAGTCTCTGAGGTACCTGCATTCTCGTGACCGCTCAGGATATTTTTAGCAGCCCTTCGAGGGTGACAAATGTGTTGCACGAGGTCCAGGGAAACGGAGACTCTCTCCCAAGGACACCTGCTCATTATGGAAGATCAGCCTAGCTCACTGGCCACCCTGATGTATCTCAGCTCCCATCTAGAGAGGAGACCTTCATTCATACTTTTCTATCCCTGCCCTTAGGCCACACAGGGTGGGATAGGGGAGTCACCGGGTAGACTCCTTGGCTGAATGATGAACTGGCTAACAGTTGGTTCATTGCACCTCCATTTTTTTTCCCTCTGGGACTTGGTATGGGAGGCACTGTGGTGTCAGGCAGGGGTCAGCAAACATTCTTTTTAAAGGGTCTGATAGGAAATATTTGGAGTCTTGTGGGCCACATAGACTCAGTGTCTTAATTATTCTACAAAGCTATTGTAGCATGAAAGCAGCCGTAGCCAATGCCATGCAGCTGTTTCCAATAAAACTTTATTTATAAAAACGGTGGCAGGACAAATTTGTTCCATGGGCCATCATAGTTACAAATTGGCTCTGGTTTCAGCTTGCTAGCTCCCACTCTCCAGACTTCAGTTTCCCCCTCTGTATAATGAGAGGGTGGAACTAGACCAGGAATCTCAAACTGGAATTCCTCCAAGGGCAGGCAAATGGTGCCGATGTGTGAGGTGGTCTGGGTAGAGACCACCTGGACCCACTTTCTCACCTTGGGGAGCAGCCATGACACAGCTCCCCCCGATGGTGGCCCTGTGGGAAGGTGGACCATAGCGGCCAGATGGCCTGAGAATCAGGACAATAGGATTTTACGTGAAATACACTGACATTTGAAAAACTTTTTATTGAAGTATAACATGCATACAGAAAAGTGAACACATCTTAATTATCCAGCTTGATGAATTTTCCTAAATTGAACACACCCACACAACCAACACCCAACTCAAGAACAGGAGGTGATGAGTTACCAGAAGCTTCCCTCGTACCGCTTTCCAGGAACCAGTCCCTGGGGAACCACTTGCCTGACTTTGTCCTAATTTTTAATGCTCCATTTTGTGTGTGTGTTTGGCCCCATGTAGACAAAATGTACTGGTGGGTCAGTGGCAACCTCCGGCCGCCACCCTCCCGGCATTCCGTGACTGACGCTTGCTACTTCCAGGCACAGAAAATCGTAGCCCCTGCCACAGACAATGCGGACGAGGCACAGACCCGGGCCGGGGCAGGTGGGCAGGGCCAGGGGGTGAGAGGGCCCCCAGAGTTTGTGTTCCCCTGAAGGCGTGAGCAGGGAGCAGAGTGACAAGGCAGCCCAAGAGGCGTCCTAAGCGCCCTCCGAGGCAGCGGTGGGAGGAGGCCAGGGCCGGGCAGGCGCACTCCGCTGACTTATTAAAACGACTTTGATCCCCAGCCACTTTGATATCCTGGGTCTTATAAAGAATTCACTTTCAGGGGTAAATATAGGTAGTTCAGAGAGATTTTTATGACATACCGTACAGGCTCCTCTTCCAGAGACTTACTTAATTACTGGGGGGTGGAGGGGAGGTTGGAGGGACAGCAAAAGTGCTGACAGAGAGGGACTGGGATTTGGCATTTGCTGCTGTCCCCAGGGCATGCTGGGCACCGCCAGCACCCCGGACGAGGGGCTCCAGACGCGGCTGGCTCCAGCGGCCCTGCTGGGGGAGACATCTCCCGTGTTGTTCTCCACTGGCCTCCCCCTGCCCCAGAAAGAGGATGCTTTCCTGCAGTTTGGTCCAGGGCATTGGAAGAACTGGTGGGGGATGATGGAGGATGTAGGGTAAGGCAGCCTGCAGGTCAGCGCTTATTAACCATCAGGGCAGACTCTGACATGGAATTTCCTTGAGCAAGAGATGATCCCTCAGAGCCTCGGATTTCTCCTTTGTAAAATGGGAGCCAAAACAGTGCCTGTCTCCTAGGGTGGTGGGTGTGGGTGGGAAGGTCACATGCACTGACGGAAGGCCCGTGCCTGAGTGCCTAGCACACGGTGAGGGGCAAACCCTGCTTAAGTGGGCCCAGCATGCCCTGCCCTTCCACTGTATGGCCCAATGCTGTTCCCTCCAGACTGCCAGAGTTGTTGCTAGGCTTTGGAGGATCCTCTCCTGGC
Source organism: Bradypus variegatus (assembly GCA_004027775.1). Taxonomy (NCBI): domain Eukaryota; kingdom Metazoa; phylum Chordata; class Mammalia; order Pilosa; family Bradypodidae; genus Bradypus; species Bradypus variegatus. Next base: position 5,048 of record PVKY010014876.1, on the reverse strand, counting down.
CCTTCCAGAGTCTGCTCCCTGCTTGGATCCCCCACCTACACAGGTCCTGCAAAGAGAGACTTCGGGAGAAGCAGCACTTGGGGGAAGGGCTGCTGCTGGTCGGGGCCTAGGTGGCAAGTGCCCTGTCGACAGAAGGGCAAGAGAAGCTGCAGAGAGGACCTGGGCTGCAAAGGAGAGCAGGCCAGAGCAGGGCTGCTTGCACTTCCATGTGCAGCACTTCTTCAAATACAGATTCTGGCTCTGCAGGAGTGGGGTGTCGGGGTGGTATCTAGCAAGCATTCCATGATGCTAACGCTGGTCACCCACAGTCTATTCTTTGCGTGTTGAGGCCCTGACAGCCCCTGGGGCTTGCCCATCATGCCTTTCCCCAAAGGTGAAAAGTGCTTTTCTATCAGGGCCACTTACAGAGTGCTTCATCCAGAATCATGCCAACCTGTCAACTTTTCCAGGTCTGAACCTCCCCCCGGAGAAATGGCACGAGTGAAGCACAAAGGCATTTAGACTAGTGTCTGGGTACACTGAGTGCTCCAGAGATGGTCATTGGCGCTGTTCTCATACTGGATTGCCTCTCAGGATGGAGACTTGGCATTGTTTGAGTCTATAAAAGCTTCTATTCATTGAGCTATTTAATCTTTTCCAAAAACCCATGGGGATAATACAGTGTTGGCATAAAATCTCACAGGAAATGACTGTCACTAGCCCCAATTCATGGATGAGAAAACTGGAGCTCAGAGAGATGAGGTGTAGGCATAAGGTTCCAGAGCTGAGAGATGGTGAAGCAGGGGTTGAAAGTCAGCAGAGACGGACGTCAAACCCAACTGATGTCTGCTGCAGCACCATCTTTGACTTCCTCCTTCTACTCCTGCTGCTCACACACACACACACACACACGCACACACACACACACACACACACTACACTTTGCCTGATGCTGTGCTCAGCATATAGAACTCTTATTTCTCCTTTATTACCCTATGGAGTTGTTAGTTTGCTTTTATGCCCCAATTCTCCCATTTGCTATAAATTTCTAACCAGCTAGAATCACACCTTACACATTGTTAATCCCCCAGAGCCTAGCACAGGCGCGAAATGCAGTGAGTGCCCCATGGATGCCTGTTGAATGAATAAATGACCACTACAAGAAATGGGCAAATTTACCAAATATCCTTCGAGGTGGTCAGTTACTTCCCAGTAAGCCAGCTTAATGTGTTCGCCCCTTCTTCTTGCTGTATCCAGACAATAACTGCCAGGTGGCAAGCCTTCAATAAATCAGAGGAAAATAGTGGTTTAAATCTAGGAAGTACGTCTTTTTTCCATCATAGCCTGCTGCCTAATCCCCTGATCTCCCTGAGCTGAAATCAAAGGATTAGACGAAAATGGAATTTTGAAGCAGAAATGACTCCAGCTTGGAAGACCAGAGCCCTTTCTCCCTCAGGCCAGGAGAGCCTCGGTGCCCTGGGCAAGGCCTTGCACACAGTAGTTGCTCACAGAGGCTCACTGAATGAAGGAACCTGTGTTGGTTGTTTCAAGAAGGCATGCAGGACAGCTGTCCCCAGGTGCCTCTGCCCCAATCACACACGCACACACACACACATGCACAGACACTCATACACATGTACACACATTCACACACACATACACACATGCACACACAGTCACACACATTCATGCACACACACACATGGGGCCCTGGCATCCGTCAGTCTGAGGCCAGAAGCCCCCTGCTCTGTGTTTCTTCCTACCCCCACCCCCCACTTCTCTTGGCTCCTCTCCTTGCCCTGGAGCTGAGGCAGTAACTAATATTGTTTCCTGGCCTAAATAGATAATTGCCCTTCTGGCTGGATAAAAGATGTCTCGCGGAGCAGAGTGAAATATCATTAATAAAGGAGACTGATTTACTCAGGAATTCCTCCAGAAGTGAGATTAATAAGCCATCCCCTGGTGTTAGAGATAATCTTTGGTTCTCTCCTCACCGCATGACTTATTTTTGCAACAACTGCACTATTCTGTCATTAATCATTATAGGAGGCAAACAGTTTATCTAGGCTAATGGGCCTGATACACAAAACAACAACTTTTTCCACCCATTTGACAATGGAGAAATTCAGGAGGAAAAAATTAATCAACTGTGTGTTTCTTAATTTAAGGAAATAAACCACCACTTTATCCAGAAATCAAAGAAAATACAGCCTGCGTGAGTTGACGAGTATGATGTATGATCATAGATGTGTTACGGCATATGGAGTCAGACTGGGAATATGTCAGTGTACATGGGCATGACCACGGGTGTAAACAGGTATGTGGTGCCTGATTGTGTGCATACCTTAAGATCTGTGTTTACATAAATGTATATAAGAGATGATTGTGTGTGAATGCATAGAGGGTATGAACAAATATATACAGAGTATCAGAGTTTGTGACTTTATGGTATAGAGTTGTGTGTCAAGCTTTACATGAACAGTAAATGTATATACGGAATAAACTTAGTGCTTATAAACATGCATGGTATGAGACTATCCCTGTAAATCTATGTGTCAATATATGATGTTATGTGCATAAATAGATAATGAATGATTTTCAGCATGAATGTCTCAGCTAGTGACTATGTGCTCAGTAAATGTTTATGCACGCTAAATTGAAAGACAATTAATTTTGTCAATCTGAAAAAATTAATGGACAAATTTTTCACTTACTTGTTTCTGTTCCTTTTGGTTAATTCTACACTTCTTTACTGTCTTAGGCTGGGTACCTTAGAAGCAGAACCTGAGGCAAGAATTCCTGTTTTAGTGGTTTATTGGGAGATAGGGGTTGGACTTCCCTGGTTTGGGCAGAGGCAGGCTCTGCAGAAGGGAGCAGCTGTGAGCCCTTAGCAGCTGGCACTGACAGCAGCTGGGGATGGGTGCAGCTAAGAGATAAAAGCAATTTGGGAACAGCACCCTACAGCATCAAATTTACCTACCAGGTAAAGATTGGCACTGGATATTTGCACACCAATGTTCATAGCAGCATTATTCACAATTACCACAAGATGGAAACAACCCACGTGTCCATCAACCAATGAATGGATAAATAAAATGTAGTGTACACATACAATGGAATATTATCCAGCCATAAAAAGAAATAAAGTTCTGATACATATGACAATATGGATGAAACTTGAAGACATTGTATTGAGTGAAATAAGCCAGACACAAAAGGACAAATATTCTATGACTTCACTGATATGAAATACTTAGAATAAGCAAACATGTAGAGTCTAAATCTAAAGTATACAGGTTACTGGGGATGGGATGGGAATAAGGAGTTAAGGCTTAAATTATACAGAGTCTCTATTTGGGTTGATCATAAAGCTTTGGCAATGGGTGGTGGTGATGGTAGAACAAGATTGTGAATGTAATTACAGCACTAAACTATATATTTGAATGTGGTTAAAGGGGGAAATTTTAGGTCATATATATATGTTACTAGAATAAAAAATTAAAAAGAAAAACACATAGGGCTGTACAACACAAACAGCAAAGCCTATTGGAAACAATGGACTATAGTTAAGAATATAATTATATTTCTATTGGTTCAATTGTAATAAATGTACCAAACTAATGCAAGGTGTTAATAATAGGGTGGTGTATGGGACCTCTGTATTTTATGCAGGATTGTTCTGTAGGCCTACAATTTCTGTAATAAAAGAAAGACAAAAAAGATTGGAGCTGGACTGGGAGAGTCCTTGACAGCCATGGTATAGTCCTTAGACTTGATTTTGTGGGCAATGGGGAGCCAGAGATTTGTGGGGGGTGAGTGATGGGCTTCAGGACATTTGCCCTGGGTTGGAGGAGGCAGGGGTGTGATGGTGTAGGAAGCAGGCCATGGGACACGAATGGAGGAGGGCTGGTCAAGGAAGAGGGAAACACTTTGCAGAGCTCCCAGGCCCTGTCGCCTCTACTCGGGTACTTGTCGATGACAGTTCCCAGCGAGGCCCCTGCCTTGCCCTGCCCTTGCTGGCCACTGTCAATGGCAGCATTCAGCTCGATGGATTCCTGCCCGATAGCCGCAGAAATGCCCAATCTTAGTGGGAAGGCGAGAGCCCGGCTGGGTGCATATTTATAAACCAACACTCCCGTCCTTGGGGCAGACGGCAGGGCAGTGTCCATGTGGGCAGCCGGCCCCGAGCCTTAGCCTTCACAGAGCAGACACTTGTCTGGGCTGGTGGAGGCCGCCCACCAGGCCCCCTGACTCAGGCAGGAGACGAGCAGCAACAGGCGGCTTGGGGTGCCCCCCGTGCTCCCTCCCTGGGCTGTGGAGGAGTCAGGTGGTTCCAGTGGCATTTCTGATGTTGTCTCATGAAACCTGAGTGCTGAATCCTGAATTATGGCCACACTCCGGCTGATCCACTTGGTGACTTGAAGGAATGTGAAATGGGGTGATTCTGGCTGCCCTTGGTAACTGTAGCTCGGAGAATGTGGTATTTGTAGATGGAATTAGAGGCAGCTTTCATGTTAACAAACTGAAATGGGCAGGGTTTGGTTTTGCAAAATAAATGCCTCTCGGTCCAAGCTGCCTGGTGGTGGCCGAGGCTGCAGACACGCAGCTCTGACTCATGCGGACGCTGACACACTCGCACACAATGCGTGTGCTTCTGGGGAGGGGAGGCCTGGCACAGTGGTTAAGAGTGCTGACCCCACATCTGCCTGGCTGGGTTTGAATCCCACTGAATGGGCCTAGAGACCGTGGGTAAATCATTCCACCTCGTCTGTAAAATGGGGTTAGTGTCAGCTCAGAGCGGTTGTGAAGATTCAGTGAGTTAATATTTGTGCAAATGCCTGGTAGAGTGCGTGGCTTAAATGAGTGGTCTTTGGGTCTGGGCGGATGACCCTGGACCTCTTATCTGTAAAGACAACCCCTATGCATCTGCCCTGGCAGTTGGGGAGCATGTGGGACAAAGGGCTTCCAGCGTGTCTTAATTTTCCACAGCTGCCATAGCAAGGGACCACATGGCTTCAAACAGCAGAAGCTTATTGTATTAAGGTGCTGGAGGCTAGCAGTCCAAATCA
>PVKY010014875.1:0-10403 GCA_004027775.1 Bradypus variegatus | reverse complement strand
GAATCCGTCCCTTCGAAGTGCGTGAGTCCCCGATCCCGATTGGTAGGGTGTGGGCGGGCGGCGGGACGCGGGGCGCGACTAGGCAGTGCTGATTGGCCGGAGGGGGCCAGGGGAAACTTCCGGGAATGCCTACAGTCCCGCGTTCCATCGGGCTGCATCCGGCAGCCGCGGGGCCTGTGGCTCCCCCTGCGGGTGGCTCAGCGGCGTGCACAGTCCGGCCGACTGGCTGGGTGGGTAGTGGGTCGTGGTTGGGGGAGGGGATGGACTGATCCCCGGGCTGTCTAAATGAGGGTTCGGGGATGCTTGGCGAGTAAAATTCCAGTGCTTGGCTCTGCACCGGCTTCCCTACCCCAGTCTCCGTCAACTCCTCCCACTTCGGGGCTACAGACTGAAAGAGCATCCCGGGAGGGGGCCTTCTAGCCCCGAAGCAGTGATCCAGAGACCCCAGATTCTGAAGTTGGAGGCTCCCGGGGAAGTTCGTTTCTAACCTTTGGGTTGGAGGCTGCCTAACCCCAGCGGAGTGTGGTAGGTAGGCCTTAGGAAGTGGAGCATGGGGACGAATTCGCCAGGCGTTGAGCCTCCATCTCCCTTTCCCCCTTCCAGTGGGGTGCCGAGGCTCGGGCAGCATGACGACGGAGACCTTCGTGAAAGATATCAAGCCGGGACTCAAGAATCTGAACCTCATCTTCATTGTGTTGGAGACAGGTGGCTGTACTGGGGCGGTGGGCCCCCGGCGCTGATTCGCATGCGGGGCGGTGCGGGCAGGGGGCTGTGGAGGGTAGGGTGGCGGGAGGAGAACACAGCTTCCATCCTTAGCTTGCACTTTGGATGGCAGGCCCGCCCCGAAGTCACTGTTCACGCCAGATCTCTCTCGGAGTCGCAGTTGGGTAAAAGATAGAGCGAACTCTTGCCAGATCCCTTCCTCCAGAGCCACGCGAGCCTTCTTCCACTCAGAGCCCTCTCCATGGTGCTGGCTCCTTCACTGCCTCCTCACCCAGGGCCTCATCCCCCGCCCCAGGGATTTGGGTTTTGCCCTTTTTGTACACCTTTTCCCTCACCCCACCAACATTCAGGTCTCCTCCCTCTGATCTCCATCACCCGCATGTATCTGTTCCCTCCAGGTAGAGTGACCAAGACAAAGGATGGGCACGAGGTTCGGACCTGCAAAGTGGCAGACAAAACAGGCAGCATCAATATCTCTGTCTGGGATGATGTGGGCAACTTGATCCAACCTGGGGACATTATCCGACTCACCAAAGGGTAAGCCAGCCCTGACTCTGGGCTACAAAGAGCAGCAGCAGTGGAGAAGTGTGGGATTAACAGTCCCTGTTACTTGTCCAGTACTCACTCAATCCTGCATTTTTTTTTGCTCCTGCAGGTATGCTTCAGTGTTCAAAGGTTGTCTGACACTATACACTGGCCGTGGGGGGGATCTGCAGAAGATTGGAGAGTAAGTGCTGTCTTGGGGGTTGGGGTGAAGAATCATCAAGGGAAGGGGGGAAAGTTAAGGTTTGTGGGAGGCAGTATAAGTGTGCAGTTCATGCCCGGTATCTGTGCCTTCCTGAGGTCTCCAGCCTGGCACCACTTGGATGAATCCAAGGCTTTGGCCACTTTTTCACCTTGCAGGTTCTGTATGGTTTATTCTGAAGTTCCTAACTTTAGTGAGCCAAACCCAGAGTACAGTGCCCAACAGGCACCCAACAAGGCGGTGAGTCCCATGGCCATGATGGTGGGGAAAGAGGGCAGGTCAGTCCCAGAAGCTTGGTAGGGAGCAGGGTCTGTGTGTGGTTTTATGCCTTCAGGTGCAGATTGACAGCAGCCCTGCAGCTCCCCAGCCTACCACCGGACCCCCTGCCACTTCTCCAGGTAAACCTATTCCCTTTGCTCCACTGGTCCTCCTACCTCCTCCCTCTCCTCAGCCTGGATAGATGCATTTGCCTCATCCCTCTTCCAAATCCCTCTTCTCTCAGTATATCCTCCTCTCCTCAGTTCTTCTCCCCAACCCTCACTTTTGCAAGTCCTTGTGGAGAAAGATTTTGGGACCTGTTTCTACCACTGATAGAGCTCAGGTACCCTTTTGCTGCTACCACTCAAAGGCAAAAAGCAGAACAATTTCTCTGCTAAGATTGTACTCCCCTATTCTAGCTTGTTTTTCACTGCTGCTTCTCTGGCAGAATCTTGCCTTTTTCCTACCTTGCCCATTACAATACATAGTTCTGATACACTGTGTTACACAACTCAACATGGAGTCCACACTGCCCAGCTTTAAAGCACACAATAGTTCCCTTTACAGGTCGCCACTCTTCTTGAGATCAAAGGCCCTGCTTCTAGGCCTTGGCCATCGGGGTTATGATTCTTCCATCTCATGTACTTTAAGCCCCAACTTGTTGGTTTCTTGGGGAATTGGGACCTTACTGCAAACCATCAGCTTTTGATTAGAACAACTCAATGATGCCATCTCCACCATTGCATCTGGTGTCCCCTGACTTCTCCGAAGGAATCTGGTTTTTGCTGCTCTTTTCTTGTCTCTTGACTCTAGCACATCTCCCAACTGATCCTACTCTGTGGGGGGTTGGCCATCTCTTGTCTTAGATTTCTCCATTTTACCTCATCCCAGTTTCTCCCCATGACCTTAGGCTGCAGGCTGCCTCTACCCTTCCACAGTTTGTGTCTACATCCCAGTTACCATGGTTTTCAGAATTGTTTGGGTGTTAAAGCCACTGGGGTTGTGTTTTTTGGGGAACACTATAAGATAAATACATTTAATTCCATCACAAAATTTAGCATTTATGTTTCCAGCAGAAAATATAACTATTACATATTTTCAGATTTTCATTACTCTGTAATTTACAAACATATTTTTAATAAACCACATTTAATCTTGTTTGCCCCTATTCATTTTCTACATGTTTATTCATTTCTTTTTTTTTTCAAAGATCTTCCCTTACATTTTTTTTTTTAGCTTTTTACTATAGTGATGTATATACAACTCAGAATTTCCCATTTTAACCACTTTCAAGTATACAACTTCCCTTACCTTTTCCCTCCCCATACTTCTCACTTTTACAATCACTTTTGGTAAGGGAGTATCTTGTCAGAGGCCTTTGAGCCCAGAACTAAACAACTAATTCTGGGTCTGATTCTGAATGATACAGAGATGAAAAAGAGAGAAAACTATCATACCAGGTTTCATGTGGCAACTTGAAAAATGATTGTTGGAGTCTTCTCTGGGGCTCCATTCATACTCACAACCCACCTTCTTTTGTACTTGGTCCGGCTGATATTAAGGTGCAGTTGTGCTTGGTGAAGGGGTGTCCAGGGTTAGTCTGTGCAGTCCTCTTCAGCATGGGTGATGGACCCCTCACCTATTAAACGCTGTGTTCTTCTCCTCCCACAACTAGCCTCTGAGAGCCAGAACGGGAACGGACTGAGCACCCCGCCAGGTCCTGGTGGTGGCCCCCACCCCCCTCATGCTCCCCCCCATCCCCCCAGCACCCGCATCACTCGCAGCCAGCCCAGCCACACGCCTGCTGGCCCTCCTGGTGCACCCAGCAACCCTGTCAGTAATGGCAAAGAAACCCGGAGGAGCAGCAAGAGATAGCAAGACACTCTTCTTCCTTCCTGCCACCAGTGCAAGCCTGGTGTCTGCTGGAGAGCAAGACAGTCTTCTTCTGGGCTGCTGGCTTTGGGGGAAAGGGAAAGCAGTATTTTAGCCACTAAACTTCACTGGAGAGGTGGTAAGCAGTGGCCTTATCCACCCTAAACCTGTACTCCCCCTAATCCAGCTGAAGCTGCTTGTCCCCTAGGATTCAGGGCACTCTGCCTACCCTCCTCCTTCCTCTTTAGGAATGACAGTTACTGTGTATGATGTGGGGGTCCCCTTCTTAATAAATGTTACCACTCTGTACTGGACTCCTTTGCTTTTTGCGGGAAAAGAAAGAGGATAGCAGCCAGGCATCTGGGAAAGTAGGGTGTCCCTGGCAGGTGGAGGGGAGATAGGTCACAGGCAAGGAGGCCTAGGCGAAGCAGGCCTGCCCCTTTAAGGTAATGTCCCTCCCCTGCCCCCTCCCTGCAGGTGACCCTTGCCCGCCTGCCTGCCTACCACCCCCCCTACAGCTGGAATCAAGAAGGCTGTGTCCCCCTTCCTCTGGGCTCTGGGCATCCTTCCCTGTCTCCTGCTGCCAGGTAACACCAAACTTGATCCCCTGCACTAACCACCCTATCAGCATTTGCTCTCCTGATCTTAACCCAGTCAGACATCTAAGGGGAACTCTGATCCTTCTTGCCTCTCCCTACAAGGACTTCCCCCTTCCTGGTCATGGATTTCCAGAGCTCTGGCTCTTATTCTTCCTGGAGTGAGAAACTGCTAACAAGTTTCCTCCTTATGCATCTGAGGTTGTCACTGACCTGCCTCTTCATCCTATTCCTCAGTTTAGGGACACCTGGGTCCAACATTTCCAGGGACTGTGGGGATGGGGGTTGGAGGTGAAGCCCAGTGCCAGAGGTGAAATAGGTGGGGTGGGAGGATATGCAGGGAAAGGCTTAAATAGTACCAGCTGGGATATGGGTGAGGTGAATTATTTGGAGGAAAAGACCAAGCCCAGGTTCTCCTCAGCCATGTGGTTTTTCCAGGGGCACAGGGTGGCCCCTCCCTAGGCAGGGGCCTAGCTAAGACTGACCTTTGACCCCTACCCCAGAGACCAGTGAACCATTAACTCTCTGATATGAGTCTGCCCACATTGGCCCCACCCCTGACTCCGCCCCAAGGCAGGTGGGCTGGGCGCGAGTGCTTGCTGTCCACCTCAGCCCTCTATCTGACGTGGCCTCCATTCCACCTGGGCACCTGGAGGCTGAGTCCGGGCTCCTGCTTCTCGACTCAGGAACCTCTTTACCTCTACAACAAGGCCTGGTGGGGAACCTGAGGTGATGGCTCTCATGCTGCCAGTGGGGGTGAGGCCCTGGAGATTCTGGGGATAGAGACGAGGGGCAAGGTTCAGGAGTGGAGTGTGAAGGACAGAGGATGGACAGTGAACTCTGGATCGGGTATGGAGAGAGCTCTGAGTCAGGGAAGAGGCACTAGAAGCTGGCGAACGAGAGGCTGCTCCAGAGGAGGCAATGGAGAGGCAGCGGGGAGGCTGGAGCGGGGTTGCTCCTGGATTCAAGGTGGGGAAGCAGGTACTTGAAGGGAGGGCTCTCCGTTGGCACTGAGCTGGAAAATAGGAATAGTAGCCTTGACCCCCTCCTCCCTGTTCTTCCAGGGCACAGTCTTCAGGATGTTCCGGGGGGAATAGAAGCCAGAACCTGAGCCTCTGACCTCTATTTCCCCCCAATGATGGGGCCCCGAACGTGTCATCTGTTGACTGGCCTGTGTGTGGGGATGGTCTTGGGCTGGGTAGGGGGCTCAGCCCCCAGCCTGGGCCCTGCTGAGCAGGAGCAGAGCCATTACCTGGCCCAGCTGTTTGGCCTGTATGGGGAGAATGGGACGCTGACTGCAGGGGGCCTAGCTCGGCTTCTCCACAGCCTGGGGCTAGGCCGAGTTCAGGGGCTCCGCCTGGGATACCATGGGCCTCCAGCTGGCCGGGCTGCACCCCCAACCGGAGAGAACTCCACACACAGGTACTAATCACCTCTCCCTCCCCGCTAAAATGCCACATCCTCCAGCTCCTCTCCCTGGTGCTTAGTCTCCCATTGCCTGGTTCTGTCTTCATAAAATCAGATTCCTAAAACTACAAATTCTTCAGAACCCCATTCCTCAGTTCCTTTCAAGGCTCTTCTTGACTCTGTTGCCTTCTGATTCTTTCCTCTTCCAAATCCCTAGGCCTTTGAAGTTCTAGCTCTTAGTCCCAATGCTCAGTGTCACCAGGCTGACTTGTGTCCTAATTTGTAGCATTTTGGCTGTCCTCCCTCTGCCTTCTGTAACCTCCGCAGCCCCCGTTCCTAGACCCTCCTATAAACTGATAACTCCTGCATCTTCCCAGGACTGAAACTCCATAGTTTCTGGGTTCCAGGAACCCCCAGTCAGTGGCTGGTCCTCCCTTCTCCCCTGAAAAATCTGGAGCCTCTTGGGTTGGGGGTGGGGGTTGGGTTCTGAGAGAACATGAGTGAGAGTATGGCTTGCTATATCCTATCCATTCTAGGCTACAGGACCCTGAGCTGAGTGTGGATGTCTGGGCAGGGCTGCCTCTGGATCCCTCAGGGTGGGGTGAGCTGGAGGAGCCAAAGGCCCCCTCGGGCCTGGGCCTCTTTCACAGGCTTCTGCTGCTGGACCACTCACTGGCTGACCATCTGAATGAGGATGTAAGTCTCATGGTCTCTAGAGAGGGGGAAGGAGCCATGGGATTTAGATGGCCTGATGCGTTTACAGTCAATAATTTAATAGTTAGTTAAAAAAAAAAATCTCAATGTGGTCTTAGAGTATGTTATTCCAATAGTGAGATACATTCCCATTGGGTTCAGAGCAGGTATTCCATACCCATGGCTCCAAGACCCAGTTGAGGGGCCACACTGGGCAAAGTAGAGAATCCAAAGCTGAAGCCCAGAGTAGGATCTGGGGATGGTTCCCTGGAGGAAACCTGCAGGGAAGAGATGGCTGTCTGCATTTAGGAAGGCAGTGAGCTTGTTCCAAGTACACCAGAGAGCAGCCAAAGCTGCCTAACCATGAAGCAGGCCCAGGAGTTCCCATCACAGCATTCAAGCCAAGGTGGATGAACATGTGATAGGGCTGTTGGGAGGCTGGATGGCATTTCAGTTTCTTTTACCTCCTAAGATTCTGGAATAGAGGGCTCCAGGAGTCCAAACAGCTCCATCACCAAATCAACAAACTACCAGGGCTTGGGAGTGAGGGAAATGATGGCAATGCTCATTATCACCCAATGTGCATACGGATTAAGTATTCACTAATAATTAACACACACTGATTATCCATACTGCCATTCCCAGTCCCTGATGGACCCGCCAGTGTGAGCAAGGGGGACCCTGGAAGAGAGCTGGGAATTCATACTATGAAAGGACACACTTTAAAGCTCTGAGTCACAATTCCCAGTGATTCCCCAATGTATGACCAACTCAACTCCCCTAGTGTCTGAACGGCTCCCAGCTGCTGGTCAATTTTGGCCTGAGCCCCGCTGCTCCTCTGACCCCACGTCAGTTTGCTCTGCTGTGCCCAGCTCTGCTTTATCAGATTGATAGCCGTGTCTGCATCCAGGCCCCAGCCCCAGCACCACCCGGGGATCTACTGTCTGGTCAGTGGGTGAAGTGGGGGCACCCCAAATCCTGGTAGGGAGTGGGCACAATGCCAGGGAAGGAGGTTCATTTGGGGCCCTGCCTCTCCTCTATCTCAGCTCACCTCTGAGCCCCTTGCATCCAGCCTGGCTTAACTTCAGCCCCTGATTGTCCCCAGCCCTGGTTCATAGTGCCCTGGCGGTCCTGCTGCTCAGCCTGCCTGCTCCCCTCTCCCTGCTGCTGCTGCGGCTCCTGGGACCTCGTCTATTGCGGCCCCTGCTGGGCTTCCTGGGTGCCCTGGCCGTGGGCACCCTTTGCGGGGATGCATTGCTACACCTGCTGCCGCATGTACGTGAAACCCCTTCCTTGTTATCCTGTCCCCATGGTGGTTCACCTTCATGAATCCAAGGTGTGCCCAGCCACAGGACATCCCTCCTCCGTCCTGTCAGCTGCATCCCACTCCCCAACCCCTGGCTTCAGCCCACAGCTGCCTTCTGGTAGAAGGCTTGCCATCTCCCACGGGGGGGGGGGTGTTGCTGGGTGTGGGGATTCTGGGGTCTTCCCTGACCTCCTCTCTGTCAGGCACAAGGAGGACAGCATGCAGGGTCTGGCGGGCAACCAGAGGAGGACCTGGGTCCGGGGCTGTCAGTGCTTGGAGGCCTCTTCTTGCTCTTTGTGCTGGAGAATACCCTAGGGATTTGGCGGCACCAACGGCCAGTGAGTGACACCCCTTTCTCCTTCTTCAGTCTTCTGTTTCTCCCGTCTTAGCTGAGAACTAGCCAAACAAGCCAGGACGGGCAGAACAGAGTTTGCTTCTGGCTCTTGGGCCCAGTGAGTTAATGGGGAGAGGGGAGAGGCTCCTTAGTATAGACCCATGACCTCTGGCCAAACGGTCTCCTCACTCAAATTCCAGTCAACAAGAAGCAGAAGGAGGTGCCAAACTGGGAAGAGGGTAGTGAGGCCAGAGATGGAACCAGGTGTTCATTTTCCCAGCTGGTGGCCTGGCCACCCCTTAGCCCTGGCTCTGCTGCCTCCTCCTCCAGGAGGAATGTCCTCCTATTTCAGAGATGCTGCAGGAGGAAAAGAAGGGGTCTCGGAACTCCAAACTTGGACCCGGAGGATGGCAGCGGGATGGCTCTTCAGCCCCTACAGTCCGTTCCAGGTGACTAGATGAGAAAATAGAGTGTGTTCCCAGCTCACAGGCCTCATGTGCAGCAACCAACACTGTCCTTGTCCTTCTCCCTGCAGAGCCAGGGACTCAGGGCCAGAGGGAGCAGCACGACAGCCAGCCCTCAGCATCCCCAGCCCCAGCCCCTTCTGGGCTCCAAGGCCACAGTCATGGGCACCAGGGTGGAGGTGGCACCAACATCACGTGGATGGTCCTCCTGGGAGATGGTCTGCACAACCTCACTGATGGGCTGGCCATAGGTGTGAGGGGAAGGGAGGGAGGGAGGGGGCCTGAGGGGAGGCCCGGGCTCCCAGTTACTTTCTGGGGCTAGGAGGCTACCAGGGAGGTGGGGAGAGGATGAGGGGACCAGAGGGAACACAGGTCTCTGCCCCTGAGGAGTGCTTCCTTCTGGACTCACAACCTCTGATCCTGCCAACCCAGGTGCTGCCTTCTCAGATGGCTTCTCCAGCGGCCTCAGCACCACCCTAGCGGTCTTCTGCCATGAGCTGCCCCACGAACTGGGTAGGAACAGCAGAAATGGGGTGGGGGTAGGCTCTGGAAAGGAGGGACTTCTGAGGGGCAGAACTTGGAGGCTGGTGGGTGACACAGGTGGGGGCCAGCCCTCGCTTATTCCCTTCCATTCTAACAGGTGACTTTGCAATGCTGCTCCAGGCAGGGATGCCCTTTCGGCGGCTGCTAATGCTGAGCCTGGTGTCTGGAGCCCTGGGACTGGGGGGTGCTGCCCTGGGGGTGGGGCTCAGCTTGGGCCCCATCCCCCTCACTCCCTGGGTGTTTGGGGTCACTGCTGGGGTCTTCCTCTACGTGGCCCTTGTGGACATGGTGAGAGGGGTGGGGTTGAGCAGAGGAACCAAGGGGAGTCAGGGGGAGGGGTATGGAGGAGGGGAAAGGGCCAGGATCCGTCCCTACACCTCCACCACCAGCTACCTGGAGAGGAGGGTGAGAGTTGGGCAAGGGAAACGGGCTGGGAGAGCTTGGGTGAGGACTGCTGATACTTCCTGATACCCTCTCTCCTGTGTTAAGGGGTCAGAGACAAAGCCAGGATCCTGACACTCTTCCTTTCTTTCAGCTACCAGCCCTGCTTCGTCCTCCTGAGCCCCTGCCTACGCTCCATGTGCTACTGCAGGGGCTGGGGCTTCTGCTGGGGGGCAGCCTCATGCTCACCATCGCCCTGCTGGAGGATCAGTTGTTGCCACTGGTCTCTGATGGCTGACGGGAGCCGAGTGGAAAGGGGTCCGGGCTGCCCTTCCTTCCCCCCAGCCACAGGAATGGAGGCGGGACACAGGGCCAGTAGGAGCAATAGGATTTTAATAAACAGAACCCATCCCAAAGCCATGACTACAACAGTTGTACTTGCACCAAAACAGCATAGAAAACCAGGGTGTGCTGGGAGGGGGGCTCGAAGCAGGTTGGGGAAGGGGGACATGAGGAGGGGCCTGGAGGGTAGCAGGTGCAGGGCACGACAATCCGCAGGGAGAGCATTGTGCTTTAGCCCAGGGGAAGGTGGGGAGAGGGCTGGGGCAAATGCACCGAGGTCCCCACTTTTTCCTGCTGCCCTCAGCACCCTGGGGATACAGGCGTCTGGGCAGATCTGCCCTTTATTGCTGCCCACCAGCATTAACCACCCCTGACCCCAACACTAGCACCACAGGTGGATCCGGGACAGGGAGAAGGGCAGGAATGGGAAAATTGCTTAGAGAAAGATTCAACTAGAATCCAGCGAATTGTGCTCAGTTCTCTTTACTTCCTACAACCGAGTACATGGGTCACAGGGTGGAGGGTGCAACAGGACATGGAACATGCCCTTCCGTGCCCCCCAACACACACCTGCACACAGGATGGTGGTGTCTGCAGCATCACAGGTCATGCAGGGCATGGGGGAAGGGGAGGTTCACACACACAGAGACGCCCACAGCGGGTACCAGACAGAGAATACCCCTGAATATACACAGCTGTACACGGGGAACCCCCAGGTCACCACCCCAACCCTCTCCCC
>PVKY010014874.1:0-10400 GCA_004027775.1 Bradypus variegatus | reverse complement strand
CATCCAAGCTCCTTCTACAGAAGATGTGTTGGTACCTTTACTAAAGGAGGATGCTTTTCTTGCATTTTATCAGTAACCATGTTGGGGGCTGTTTGAAACTGCCTCGTCCGAGTGAAGTGCTTCCGTGCCGCGAGCAGTGCCTTCTGCCAGAAGCATGTTCTCTCTCCTTATCCCGCTGTGCCTGCGCGGCCCACCCTGCCGTCCTGTTCTGATGCGTCCTGGGCTGTGGGGGCAAGGTAGTTAGTAAAGTCACAGTGAGGTCTTCTGGCTTCCGTGTTTGAGCGTTTTGCCCAAGAGGTAACTAGAAATACCCTGTCCTTCCTGAGAGCTTGCGTGGCAGGCCATTTCCTAGTTACTTGGAACATGTCCCTGGAGAGGTCGATTTTGCCACGTTAGGGCAAAGGTGGCCACGTCGTCCCAGGGAAGCCCGGTTCTAATCTACGTTCTAATCTGTGTTCTCGCTGTGGAGGCAGAGCAGGCAATGCCAGCTCGCAGCACATTTGGGGGGAAGCAACAGTGAGTGGGGTGGGGCACGTTGAGGGGATCCATTTGCAAGCCCCTCTTTGTAGACCCCACTTGCAGCTCAGAGTTGGGGAATGGGAGAGTTAAACTTCCAAAAATAATTTTTCCAAATTCTGTATTTTGAGTATTAATGTTTAATAGTCATTTGACAACAGTTTGTAAAGTGATGTTCTGAATCCTATAAATTATTTATGGGACTATAATAAGGGTATGTATGTGTATGTTTTATTGTTAAGTTTGGAGATGTGCATGTAATATGTAAACTCATAGTTTTACAGAGTAAGGTATGTCTCGTGAAAGGGGACAGGTTGATAATCTTGCACATATTTATTTGTTAATTACGGTTCATGGGAAGGACACAGGGTTGTTCAGAAACACTTTCCTCTTGCCTTGTGCCTTTCAAAGTGTGTGTGTGTGTGTGTTTGTTCGGATGCTCCTTTGGTTCTCAGGCTTGGAATCTTCCAGACCCTGCCCATCCTCTGTCTCTCCATTTCTGGAAATTGGGGATGACTCCAGCGTTCGGATGTGCTCCTTCTGTTTGCTCTGTCTAGAGGAATTCAAGCCGCGTTTGTATCTGGTTCTTTTCTACAGAATTCTGTGCTGTGCCACAGACCCAAGGCCAGGGGCTGAACTTGCCTTCCTGGCACCCGACCTGCCAGACCCACAGCCCCTCTGCCCCCCGCGGGAGCCGGGCCCACCCGCCGGTGCAGCTGTGGAGCCTGGTGGCACCCACAGGTCCGCTTTCCCTCCGGGGCAGCTCGTTGCACCTCTCAAATGCCCCTCAGTGAATCTCCGCCATGGGACGATTGGTACTGGCTGTCATTGTGTCCTGGGCACTGTGGTTCACTGCTGGTGATGGCTCGACTTGCAGGGCAACAAATAAAAGTTTTTTGTATGGTCAACCCAGCAGAGGTTTCACATGGCTTAATTCAAGGATCTGTGTCTGGAGTGTAAAAGTGATTTTTCTCTAAAGTTAGTAGTGACAACCTTTTCATCTGCCCAGCTTGCTGCTTGCTTTTCTTTTGCCTTTTTAGTGGGGTTAAGCCTACACTGTGTCTCGAAAGGAAATTGGAGTTTCTACCCAAGGCTTTTGTCCTTAAAGCTGCCATTTGCAGCAAGAACTAAAATGCTGCTCTCCCCCATGCACGCACGTTTGCTCAGGGCTGGAGGATAAAAGAGAGGGATGCTGACATTTAGTGACAGCGTCAGCTTCCTTGAGGAGGCCTTTGAGACACCAAAGGGACACAAATTTATTTCTGTGTGAGGAAGGAAATGTACAGGAGGAAACCGAAAGCACAACTGCCAGTGTAAATCAGGATCCGAACAAACCCAGCCCAGTCTCTTCCACAGCGAGTGTCTTTCGTGAGCTTCAGCCGAACTCCCCGGCCAGGGCCGTGAGAAGGTTAAGTGAAGAAGAACAGCAGTTCTTCCTTATCCTCGTCCATGACCACGTGCTCGGACACCACCTTGGCTCGGGCAGGTGGGGGCCGGGAGCGGCACATCAGCCCCCTGCCCCTCTGCAGGAGGAAGTGCACTCGTGAGCATCTGGCCTGGGCAAGTGCCGCGCCGGAGGGCATTTTCCGATGCCCCTTATGCTGGGGCGTGCGGGCAGTTGCTTGGCCTGTGGACTTGACAGGACCCCTGGGGCCCTCCAGTCACTCCCTCCAGCAGGACCAAGGGCTACACTGATTGTGAAATAACTCGGGTGTGCCAAAAGTCTACACCAGCATTTACTGAACTCTGTTCCATGAGCACTTGCTTCTAGACTGGGGGGAGGCAGGGGGTGGCCTGGCCACAGACAGTTAACCCACTGCCTTTGCTGAGGGGATGACAGCCACCCTGCAGTCTTTGCTATGTCCCAGGGACCAGGGTTCCCAATTCCAGGCGGGAGGTGCTGGCCTGGACACTGCAAGCCATGTTGGGTGGCCACATTTTGACCATCGGGAAGACCCCCTACCTTCTTCTTGACCTCGGCGTGGGCCCGGGCCTGGGCTCGCTGCAGACGCTCCTCCTGCAGCTGCTTCTGCAACCTGACCTTCTCTTCCCGCACTCTGGGCAGCAGCCGTGGCAAGAGTGGACGTTAACGGCTGCGGTCCTGGCCCTCCCCGGCTCTCTCTCCCCTGCCCCCTGCCCACAGCCAAAGAACAAGGTTTCTCTGGCAAGGATGGCGTGTGCCCAGAGGACAGGGGCATGGCCTATTCCTGCTCCTGGGGTCCTCCTGGCTCTCACCCCACTCCCCGGGGGCAGGGGCGCCTAGTTACAGACCCCTGGCTCGCTCACTCATGTGCCTGCGTGCTCCCCTCCCCATCACTCTTCACACCCCGGCACCCACCACGCTCAGGGCAGCCTTCATCCAGCTCTACCTCCATCAGCAGGCATTTGCCCAGCGCCTGCTCTGAGCAGGAAACTGGGGACAGAGAACAAGCCCTGTGCTTGTGGGAGAGGCGGGTGGCCGAGTGCAGAGGGCAGAGTTAACGGGGCAGCTCACCGGCCTGGGACAGGATGGGATCCCACACACGCCTGAGGCAGTCAGGGTGCCCCTTGGTCCCTCTGGGCCTGTACAGAGACTCCCCGGCTCCCCATCAAGGGGCGGGCCGGCATCAGGCAGACTGAGCCAAGTCTGGGAGTTACTGAAGACCCCCGGAACCCCACACCCCATCAGCAACTCCCTTAGCCTGCGCCTACACCGTCCTCTCCTCCTGTCTTGCAAACACTGTGTCACAGGCTGTGCCTTCCGGCCCCCGGCACTGGCAGCCTCTCCCTTTCCAATCCAGCCAGCCCTATCTGGCCATGTCAGTGTCCCTCGTCCTCGCAGTCGAGTCCACGCCGGCCACATGGACCCTCTCCTTTCCCTGCTTGTCTCTGCACTTGACCCTGGCTGTTGTAAGTAATCAGCCTCATTGTCACCTCCTCCAGGGAGCCTTCCCTGACTCCCCAGGCTGGGTTTGGTGCACCCTCCAGGGGCTCCCCAAGAGCCCTGGGCTTCCTTCTCTGGGGGTCCTGTCTCCCCTGGCTCCAGGACTTCTTTGGTGGAGGGCAGACGGGCAGCAGCTCACCTTAGCCGCCGCTCCTTCTCCTTGGCCTTCTCGGCCTGCTCGATCTTGGCCTGGGGCACACGCTCGAGGCTCTCCATCAGCTCGTCCAGCTGGTGCTCGATGGCAGTCAGCATCTGCACGGTGCCCGGGCTGCTGTCATGCTGGGGGCTTCTGATGCAGTGCCGGTACACGTCCAGCACCTTGTGATTCAGGCTCTCCAGCAGTTTGTCCTGTGGGATGGGGGTGAGCGTGGGCGTCAGTGGGACCCAGCTGCTCCATAGCCTTCCCGAGGCCTAGTGCACTCGGCAGCAACCTGCCCGGCCTCTCAAGGTGGGGACAAGTGAGCATGTCCCGGGGTCTGCCTGGGCCAGAGCGGGCACTCAGGAAGCAGAACTTGGAAACCGAGATGCTGACTCCTCCTCCTGTGGTCAGCCAGACCCAGGTGCCTCCGGTCAGGCCCATCTCCAGCTGCTCACCGAGGTGCAGTCCCCACCCCAGGGAGCCCTCCCATTCCCACCCCCTGTCCTGACCTTGGCTTCCCTTGTAGCACCACTTCCTTCTCACCTACTTGCTGGGTGGCCCTGGCCAAATGAACTCCCCTCTCTGAGCCCTGGGTCAACATTTAGGAAACACACACTCCCACGGGCCTTACAGGGTTAAGTGAGAAACAGCTGGGCGTTGGGTCTTGTATATAGCAGGTTTCCACTGAATGTCAGTGGGACACTCGATCCCGTGAGGCGGGCACCACACTCATTACTGTGGCCCTGGCCTGGTGCCTGGCATGCAGCGGACCCTCAGTAAACATATGAGTGAGGGCCTGGCCGGCGCTGACAGGGGGCACATGTGTTGAGCCCCCGTCCCCTGGCCGGTCCCCCATTCCCGCTGCCCGAACACCACTGGCCCTGTGTCCCCTTGGCATTCTCTCATCCTCCTGGGCTGGTTTGGGCCTCTCCTCGGTTCCTCCTCACGGGGCCACCTGGTATGTGTCTTAGAAACAGACATTTGTTGAATGAAAGGAAGGAAGGAGGCATGGCACGTGTACAAGGGGCAGCTTCCATCTTGACTAGGCAGCTTTGACCAGGCTTGCCAAAGTGGTCAGGGGTGGTGTGCACACCCCCAGAGGCTGGTAACGGGGCCACTGTGGCAGCCCCCAGCCGCTCTGGCCCTTGCTGCCACCTGGGCACAATTTTTGCCACCTGCCTTGGGGCTGGAACACCACCACCCAGGCCCAGTACTTAGCTCCCCCTCCTCCACAGGTGTCCATAAAGGGCTCCTCTCCCTCGCCTGGGCTGATGGCCTCCAGGATCCCACAGCATCTCTTCCTGTCACCTCCCTTCCCTCCACAGCCACCTACCTGCTGATCACCCTGGTACTCTCCAAAGTGGAAGACCCGGGCTTTGAGCTCCAGCTCGGCAGCCGTCTCCTCCTCCTTGGTAATGGACGTCAACATCGTGGTGATCCACTGCTTCAGCTGACTGACCTCCCTGTCCCTGGGGGGGGGGTGGGGACCAGCTGGGGCACCTCACACCCAGCAAGACCCTGGGCCCCCTTGCCAGCTCTCCTGAGGGTTAGCTGACATCAGGACTGCACAGTGCACTATTTACACAGGACCCAGCATATAGTAGGGTCAAAACATGCTAGGGAGGTGCAGGGGAGAACTGGAAAATCTTGTATAAGTATAGCCTATCCACCATAAAATTCACTTTATAAAGCATGCAATTCAATAATTCTTAGCTTGCTCGCAAAGTTGGACAACCATCACCATAATCATTTTCATCACCCACACAAGAAACCCTGACCCCATTAGCACCCCTTTCTCATTCCCCTCATCCCCTCCTAGCCCCATGCCAACCACTAGTCAATTCATTTTCTGTCTCTCTAGATTTGCCTCTTCTGGACATTGCATATAAATGTTATAATATGTGGCCTTTTGTGCCTGGCTTATTTCACTCAATATAATTATTTCAAGGTTGATCCATGTTACAGCATGAATCAGAACCTCATTCCTTTCTATCGCTGAATAATATCCCATCGAATGGCCACAGTACATTTTGTTTACCAATTCGTTGGTGGATGAACACTTGGGTTGTTTCCACTTTCAGACTATTACAAATAACAATGCTACAAACATTTGCATCAGGGTTTTGCGTGGATATACGTTTGCACTTCTCTTGGGTATATATTTCGGACTGGAATTGCAGCAGTCAACTTTTCAATCAAAGAATCAGAAATTCTTAAAAAACCTTTAACAATATGGCTCAAACCCCAACTGTAACCATTACATACCAATCCCAGACAAAACAAGTGTATCGACATTCAGCCACTCAACCAGCAGAGCGTGTGTGTCCCCGTCCCCCCATAAAGAGCATCAGATGCTCCCCACATTTGTTGATGCAACCTACTGACATTTTCTTGATCTTATATAAAGTACCACAGGCCTATTGGCCACAGGAATGCAGGCCATAGCCCCCTGCTGTACCCCTTTCCCCCACCAGGCTGCTTCCTCTAATGGTGGGGACCAAGGATAGAGCTGACTTGGGCTGGGGAGACAGAGGGCACAAGCCAGGAGGCCAGAGCCCATCTGTAAGTGTGAGCAGGGGCTGAGCTGTCTGGCCAGTTATACTGGGCTGGTGGATAGCTAAAGGGGTTACGGCTGTTCAAAACCAAAGCTACTTCATGCCTGGGTGCTGGTGGCAGCACATGTGGCTCAACTGGGAAATCAAATGATGAACATCTATGGGGGCCAGGCCTTACTTCCCCTTGGACCTCACAGACTCACCTAAACACATTTTGGTTTCGTGGTACTTCTTGTAAACAATGTACCACTGCACTCTGTTTTTAACCCATTTAAAAATAGGGGTTGTGCTAGTTTGAATGTATTATGTCCCCCAAAATGCCATTATTCTTTGATGCAATCTTATGTAGGCATATGTATTAGTGTTGATTAGATTATTATTATTTGAGTGTTTCCATGGAGATGCACCCCACCCAACTGTGGGTGGTGACTCTGACTGGATAGTTTCCATGGAGGTGTGGCCCCACCCATTCAGCGTGGGCCTTGATTAGTTTACTAGAGCACTATATAAGCTCAGACAGAAGAAGCAAGCTTGTTACAACCAAGGGAGACACTTGAAGAAGGCACAGGAGCTGAGAGAGCAGTTGCAGCTGACAGACACATTTTGAAGACAGCCGTTGGAAGCTGACACTGACATTTTGGAGAATGATATTTTGAAACACAACCTGGGAGCAAGCAGATGCCAGCCATGTGCCTTCCCAGTTAACAGAGGTTTTCCGGACACCATTGGCCATCCTCCAGTGAAGGTACCTGATTGTTGATGCCTTACCGTGGACACTTCATGGCCTTAAGACTGTAACTGTGCAACCAAATAAACCCCCTTTTATAAAAGCCAATCCATTTCTGGTGTTTTGCATCCCAGCAGCATCAGCAAACGAGAACAGGGGTCTTTAACTCATTCATTTTGATTGCCATAACTGGCAAGTTTGATCTTACAGCTATTACTGTTTTTATGCTTCTGCCTTTTGCTCTCTAGCATTTTATTATATGAACTATGTTTCATTTGCTCTCTCTCTTTATCTCTTCTCTGGGTGATTGGGGGGAAAACATTCTTTTTCTTCTAGTTATCTTTAAATCTAAAATTCTTGGTTCACAATCTTTGCTCCTCAAACGAGGTCCAACCACCAATTTATAAGAAATATAGAGAAATGACAAAGCCATGAAAATGCTCAAGTGTGGTCCTTGGCCCAGCAGTATGAGCATCACCTGGAATTCTGTCATAAATGCAGAGTCTCAGACCTTGCCCCACAATCATAGCTTCATTTTTACAAGATTTCCAGGGGATTTGGAGGCATGCTAAAGTTTCCTTTGATACAGGAAACATAACCTGATTTCTTCAACAGATAATCTCTAAGGGGGTTAAAAAAATTGGTGGAGAGGGAACTTAGATTAAAATAGGTTTAGAAAGACATCAGCAAGTTGGTGGAATTGGAAGCTCCAAATTCCAGTCCCCGAAAGAAACATCAAAAAACAAACACCACCACCACCACCAACAACAAGCAAAATTATCACAATCAACTTTCCCAGAACTTTGGAAAACAGTCAAAGGTCTACAGCAAACTAAGCAAACTCTGAATAAAGAACAAGTCATCTTAAAAATGTTGGAAAGCTTTCTGACACTTTGATTAGCCCTCAGCCCACCCTTTCCCTGGCTCAGGAGCAGCCTGTAAGGCAGTAAACCATGCTTCCACTGTGGTCCTGGAGGAGCAGAGCACACCTTATCCAAAAATTAGTGTGTACGGATGTCTGTTCCAACCCATCTAGTGGCTATTTAAAAGACTGATCCAAGGCACTTGTCTTTGTTTCACCAGACCTATAAGTCACTTGGGGTAAAGAAGTGGCAGGTATTATTGTGAAAACACTGTAAGAGAATGATCAAACCACAGCCACCTAGGGTGAAAGATTATGGTTGAGCCTTAGAATAGAGCATCTGGGGAGAGCATCCTTGGGATTTCAGAGCATCTGTGCACATGCAGGAATTTGGAAAGCCATATGTATGGCCAGGGAAAAACACACGCTCAGAAAACACCCAAGAAGACCCTAACTTTTCACCTCACATTGGTCTCTAGGCTCAATGTAGCCTTGGCCAAACACTTGAAAGAGATAGTCAATCTGCAAAAACTGGAGTAGTTGTCTTTCTTTTTTCTGCTCCTAGAATTCAGGTAAATCTCTGTTATAACCACAGCTATAAGCAAAAGAAACAGAGGCATCAGTGACCACACACAAGGAGTACAGTCTTTGCAAAAAAAAAAATTGGTTTGGAAAATTCACTAAACAAATAGACTAGTCCAGTCTTCAACAATTAAAAAACAAACCTTGCAGGTGTGGAGAATCTGATTTCCTGAGTTAACATATTATAATATGTCCAAATTTTAACAGGCAATTGCAAGGCATACAAAGAAACAGGAAAGGATAGCCCATTCATATGATCAAAATATAGTGACAGAAAATATCTCTGAGGTAATACAGACATTGGTATTGCTTATCAAAGACATCAAGTCAACTCTCTTAAATATGCTCAAGTAGCTAAAAGAAAACATGGACATAGAATGAAAGGCAATCAAGAAAACAAATTATGAACAGAAAGAATTTCAATAAAGAGATAAAAATTATAAACAGCTGCCAAACAGACATCCTGGAAGTGAAAACTACAACAGCTGAAATAAAAAATTTAATAGAGGAATTCAACAGGAGATTTGAGCAAGCAGAAGAATCAGAAACCTGAAGACAGGACATTTGAAATCATCTAGTCTGAAGAGCAGAAAGAAAAAAGAATGAAGAAATGTGAACACAGCCAAAGGGTCATGTAGGAAACAATCAATTGTAACAACATGCATATTATAGGAGTTCTAGATGGAAGAGAGAAAGAGAAGGGAGCAGAAAGAATGTGTGAAGAAATAATGCTAAAAACTTCCAAATTTTGACAAAAGACATGGATATATACATTCAAAAAGCTTGACCAACTCCAGAAGATAAACTCAGAGATGTACACTGAAACACATTATAATCAAACTGTTGAATACAAAGACAGAGAGAGAATATCCTGAAAGCAGCAAAATAGAAGTAACTCATCACATCCAAGTGACGGTCAATAAGATTAACAGCCAATTTGTCATCAGAAACCATGGAGGCAAGAATTCAGTGGAATGACATATTTAAAGTTCTGGGGGATGAAAAGACCTTGCCAACAAGCAATTCTATGTCTGGCAAAACTCTTCTTCAAAAATGAGGAAGAGATCATTACCAGACAAACAAAAGCTGAAGGAGTTTGTTACCACTACACCTGCCCTAAAGAAATGCTAAAGGAGTCCTTCCAGTTGAAAGGAAAGGACACTAAACAGTAACTCAAAGCTTTATAAAGAAGAAATGAAGATCTCCAGTAAACATAAATACCTGGGTAAATATAAGTGCCAGTATCATTGTATTTTTGCTTTGTAATGCCACTTTTTATCTTATATGATTTAAAACACAAATGCATAAAAAATAAATATAAACCTATGTTATGGGTCACAACAATGTATAAATATATAATTTTTGACAAGAACAACATAAAGGGGAGGGGATCAGAGAGGTATAGAATGAGAAATTTTGTATGATACTATTGAAGTTGAGCTGGTACCAAATCAAACTAGACTGTACAGATTTAGAATGTTAAATATAATCCCCATGTTAGCCACAGGGAAAATATCTAAAAATAAATGCAGAAAAGGAAATGAGAAGGGAATCAAAATGGTTCAGTACAAAAGATAAACTAAACACAAAAGTAGTAATGGAGGAAATGAGGGACAAAAAGGCATAAGACATACAAAAGACAAATAGAAAAACAGCAGAAGTAAGTCATGCCCTATCAGTAATTACTTTAAATGTAAATGGTTTAAACTTTTCATTTAAAAGGCAGAGATTTGTAGAATGTATCAAAAATTATAAACCAACTATATATACTGTTTACATTAATTCCAAAGACACAAATAGGTTGAAACTGAAAGGATGGGAAAAAATTCCATGTAAATAGTAACCGAGAGAGCATATTAATATTAGACAAAATAGACTTTAAATGAAAAATGAGAGACAAAGAAGGACATTATATATTGATAAAAGTGTCAATTCATTAAGAAGATAAAAAATTATAAAGATATAGGCACTGTGATGGTTTGGAGACTTTATAGATCCCAGAAAATCATATACTTAAAGCTAATCCATTCCTGGATGTAAAGCTATTGTTGGTGGGATCTTTGGATTAGGTTATTTCAGTTGTCATGCCCCAAGGT
>PVKY010014873.1:0-10392 GCA_004027775.1 Bradypus variegatus | reverse complement strand
CTTTCCCACTCCCACTCCCAAAACTGGTCCGACACATGCCTCATCCCTTCCCCCCATCATTGCAAATCCCTTGGATATTCTCAGTCCTCTTACTGGCCTCTGGGCTGTGATTGTGTCAGATGGATTCAACAAAGGTTAACTTAGTGCCTACTGTGTGTCAGACATGGTGACAGCACTGTAAAGACATTCCAATCCTTACGATCTGGCTCTGCCCTCAAAGAGGTCACAGGCTGGTGGGAAAGTCTATGGGGCCACCAGAGACACACAGCGAGGGGAGGGGCAGCCCACCCACCCTCCTAGTAGATGCTGGCCCCGCCTCTCTCAGATTCTCCTCCAACCCCTCCAGTCCTTCTGCTTGGCCATCTTGTTCCTCTGCCTGCCCCTTATCCATTTGTCCCCAGGGATCTCCTCAACCACTCACGTTCCCTGGACTTTTTCACTGACTCTTACGACTGAAACTGCATAAGTGCTGATGTCCGACAACCTGACCTGGCCACAGAAGACCTCGTCATTGCTTATCATCCCCACCTCCCAACTCTGTTCCTTCGTTAGTTGGTGTCATCTAGCCAGGGGCTACCCCTACCCATCCATTCACTTGCCCCCTGCACGCAAGCCCTACCCCCACCCTCAGTTAGGGCAGCAGCCTCTGCTCGTATCCCTAACCTTGATCTGGCTTGGATCTGGTCTCTGCAGACTGCAGCCAGATTGCTCTATCCAAAAAGTCCATCTGACCTCATCCCTGCCCACCTGCTCCCCAGTCTCAACCAGATAACTCCAGGTCATCTCATTCCCACTCCAACCTATCCTTTCACTTGTTTCCTCCTCAGCTCCCCAGTTTCTCCCCTCTCACTATGTCACTCTTCTGGGTCCACTACCCCCTACCCCTGAATTTTCTCACAACCCACTCCTGGCCTGGCTGCCCCTTCCTCACTAGGATCCAGCTCAGCCTCCTCCTCCTTCTGGAACCTCCCCAGGAGCACCAGACCCAGGTGGGCACCCCCACCTCCTGTGAATCCAGCACAGCTGGAGCAGAAGTTTCAACCCTCACCCACCCCCCACCCCCAGACATTTCAAATAATCAGTCACTGTGTTTCGAGCTCTCAGAAGACAAAAGGTGTGGCCACTGTAGACATCTTATAAAGGGAACCAACAGCTGGCAGCGTCAGCGAAGGAGCCAGCAGCACGTTGGTCAGTCAGTGGGGAGCGCTTTCTTAGGGCTGACAGTAGTGCAGGCCCCAGTGGAACCATGCGGTGGGGAGGGCCCAAGGGGAGGAGGGGCTGCCACCATGCCCCAGGTGGGCTGCTCAGGTGCACCTTTCTCCCTTCTGTCCAGCCCACCCCAGCAAGGACCCCCCTCCCAAACCCTACCCCAGCCAGGCCACAAAGGCAAGGCTGGACTGAGTGGGCTCTCCCTTTCCCAGGGCTCAGGAGAGTGGGACCCTCAACCCTCTGCCAGGAGAACCTTGAAGATACCTGCAGCATGTATCCTGGACCAAACTGAGAAGGGAGGCTTTGAATATTATCTCCAAATGAGGTTCTGTCTAGCCATCGTGTTTTTATGTGTACTAAAAATCACTCATTTCTATGAAATAAGCCAGCAGCAAAAGGACAAACATCGTATGGTCTCATTGATATGGAATAATTAGAACAAGCAAATTCAGAGACAGAAACTAGAATACTGGGTGGGGGAGGTAGGGAATGGGGAGTTAACTAATTGGTACAGAATTTCTGTGTGGGGTGATGCGAAAGGTTTTGGTAATAGATGCTGGTGATGGTAGCACAACATTGTCAATATATATAACGCCACTGAGTTATATATTTGAATGTGGCTCAAAGGGGACATGTTGGGTTATATATATATACTAGGATAAAATTTTTTAAAATAATCATGGGATGGTACAGCACAGTGAAACGTAAGTGAACAATGAACTATAGTTAATAGTTTCATCAATTTTAACAAAGGTACCACAATCATGCAAAGTGTTAACAATAGTGGGAGGGGCATAAGGGAGATCTGTCTTTCCTGCTAGATTTTTCTGTAAACCTACAACTTCTCTAATAAAAAAAAAATAATGTTACACATTTCAAGTGTAATATGCTACATAGAATTTTTGTTATGATTTTTGGCATTTTTCTTCTTTTACTTTTTCCTTCTTAATATTCAAGGTACTTAACAAAACGGAAACGACCACAGCCTCTTCCCACCTCTAAAAGGCCCCTCTTGGGGATGACACGGGTGGGTGGTAGCAACACCGCCTGAGGGGTCTGGGGCTGGAAGGCAGGGGCAGCCCCCTCTCAGCCCCTGCACCCTCCCGGACAACCCAGCCCCACCATCACCCCTTCTCGCTCTGCGAGTCACCGAGGCAGCCGAGCCAGCGGCCCAGGGAGGCAGGGCCAGGGGCAGCCAGAGACCCAGGACCGGGGGAACAGTGGGCATCTCTACCTCAGAGGCTTGTATTTCCTCTCCCTGCATCTGCGAGAAAGGAAAAGGTAGATTCAAGGCAGCACAGAAATCCCCACATGGCCACCCCATCTCTGGGAGCTGTGTGAATTCAGCTGCCTGCCTGGAGGACACAAGGGCTGGAGCAAAGAACCGGGCAGCCCAGGGGCAGGGGGAGGGCAGGAGGAGGGCGGGAGGAGGAAGCCGGAGTGCTCCAGCCACACACACACACACACACACACACACACACACACACACACAGCTGGGCCTGCTGAGATTCCCACATCAAGTTTTTCTTCAGCTAAGTCAGGGAGAGTCCCTGGAAAATGAGGAAGCAGAGACAAGAGGCTCTCACAGGCAGCCGTGACTGCCCCCCAGAAAGCTGTGTTGGGAATTAAATTACTAAATTGATTCATCACAAAAGGGAGATGTGAAAGGAAATGAAATAAGTTTCAGGGCTGAGAGATTCCAAAAGGAGCCAAGTGGTCACTTTGGTGGGCACTCTTATGTGCAACATAGATAACCCTTTTTAGGTTCTAATGAATTGTAATAGCTAGCAGTGAATACCTGAAACTATCAAACTACAACCCAGAACCCTTGAATCTTGAAGACAATTTTATAAAACTGTAGCTCATGAGGGGTGACAATGGGATTGGGAAAGCCATATGGACCACACTCCCCTTTGTCCAGTGTATGGATGGATGAGTAGAAAAACAGGGGCAAAAAAAAAAAAGCACCCAGTGTTCTTTTTTACTTTAATTGTTCTTTTTCACTTTAATTTTGTGTGTGGTAATGAAAATGTTCAAAAATTAATTTTGATGATGAACACACAACTATGTTATGTACTGTGAACAATTGTACGTTTTGTATGACCACATGGTATGTGAATATATCTCAATAAAATTGAATTATTAAAAAAAATAAAATAAATTGATTCATCACATGTTTACTGGACATTTCCCCTACACGAGCTGATGGAGTCTCCCCACGAAAAGGTCTTGACCCTGGGCTCCAGGTCATCTGGTCCAACTGCTGCAGGACCAGGGCTTCAACCCCTGAGAATTTTAGCGAGAGAAAATTCCGATGGCAGTTGAAGGCAACTGTCAAGTGAAGCCCTGGGACAGCAGAACTCACAGTCCTGGGAGGCACACAGAGCCAGGAGAGACCACATCGGGGCCTGCAGGGAAAAGCTGCTGGGAGGAAGGAGGAAGCAGAGGTCTGGGCTGGGATCTGCAAGCAGGAGACAGGCAAGCTCAGGAAGGAAGCAGCGAGGGCACCCATTACCTGATAGTCCCAGAGTCAAACTCTGCCTCAGTGTGTCTCAGATTACGGGCCTGCTCCAAACTCACAGCTTCTGTCACAGCCATGGAGCAAACCAGGTCTTCCTTAATCTAAAAGGCAGGAGTCTTGGCTACATTTCTCTGCAGCTGAACAGGAGCTGAATTATAGGTGATATTGTGAATCAGGGTAAACTCCATGATGCACATGCAACTTTTTTACAGAAACAAATCAGCAGCAGCTAGTTCAAAGCACATGACCAATGACAAGACCAAACAGAAGATGTGTAGAAGAGATCTCTGTGAGCAGACATGATCCCATGTCTATCAAAGTGCATCCAGGCAGATGGGTTGCTAAGTCCAAGAGGTTCCTGAACCTTCTTGGCTTGTGGAGCCCTTAATATCTCTATTATCCATTATTGTGCCTCCAGGCTAAAAGGATTCCCCAATCCTTGCATTAATAAGTAGTTAGGTTCAAACAATCTAATTGGCATGGTGTCTGACAGGTGTCACTTGGAAAATTTTAAATATTCTGTGCCACTCCTGTGAGCTTACTTCAGTGCCTTGGGGTACGGTGGCACAGAATTGGAGAATTACAGGCCTGACCCATTGATTAGGGATCCTGGTTGAGTCTTTGGGTACCCACAACCAGAGTGAGAGATGGTGGGCAAGTTTGCCTCACATCTTTATAAAATAAAATTTATTTTAAAAAGAGTCATTGGGTGGCCCACACTGTGAAAGGTGAATCAACTAGGTTGTGCCTCCAAGGGTCTCCAATTTTTTTTCCTCATTAACAAGGAAAGAAGTTGAATATGCAAAATGTACCCAATTTTTAAGCAATGTTAGTGAAATTTCCATTTCAGAGAATTGTCCTCTTGCTGTCCTAGCTGACACTCTTCTCTATTCCATGGCTCTGTTTCCATGCTTTCCCCAACAAGATTAGAGGCTTATAGAGAAAAAGGTCCTGGGCTCAGTCTCCCCTGGATTCCCTCACCTGAGCGCCTTGCTAGCCAGCGAAGGGCTCCACGAATTGCTTGAGGCAGTAGTTGTGAAAGATGGCCACGAGGGGCAACCACTGCCACTTAAGGAGCTGTCTGAGACAACGGGCAATGAAAATGACAACAATGGGGTGAAGACCTCAAAGATAGCCTCTGCTGTCTCACATGAGCTCGGGAATCCATTCCTCAGCCAGTCAGTATCCTGTCTTCTTCTTCCCAAGTGGACATCAACTGAAGTTGGAATGGCTTAAGTCCCTGGCCTAGACTAGCCCGGGACCTGGCGCTGGAATCATAATCTTCCCTTTGTCCAGTTAATTTTCCACCCTCTTCATGGTGTACTGAAAGCCAGGGAGATAGATAGGTAGCCTTAGAATCAGGGAAGATGTCAGGAGAGAGAAGGAAATGGGGGAAGGTTCTCTATCAATGGGGAAGTAAAAGGGATTTTGAAAGAAGCCAAGAACAATGAATACTTTGAGCTTCAAAAGCTAGACCTTCCTTCCATCACTAGAATCTCAATTTCTGGCATTTCTACATGCTGCCCACACCAAGGGGACATCTTTAAACTACCCTCTTCCTGCTTTCCTAAGTGCATAACAAGCACAGTTCTGAAATCTTTCATAAAATTATTCCTCTGAATTACATGTAGTATATTCATGGAATGTGTTAGACAGTGTATATTTTTTCCTTAGTAAAATGTGTCACCTCCATAAGTAGCAGCCCTACCACCCCACCCCGATTCAGGAATGCCCCCAACAGTGTATCCTCCCAGCCAAATGTCATCACCACCAGAAACCTGGGGGAGCATCCTGTGTCTGTACATAAAATTCATGTTCTCTCCTCTCTTAGCTTTCTGTATCTTATTCTCTTAAGTCTCAGTCGTTCCTACTATGAACGATCAATATCTGTCTGCCCATCATCAAGTTCCTCCAAGTTCTACCAAGCTCTCTTTTTCCAGTCTGCTTATATCAGAAGCTAATACAGACATATGCAAATGTATAAAGGAATGAGGAGTATCCGTGTGGCATTTAGACAATTAGAGATGAACTTCGAGTCCTTTAAAGGAGGTTTCCCATAATAGGCAGGGAAGACAGGGCCCAACTAGGTGGTCACCTAACTCCAGGAACGGCCCCCAAGGGCCATTAGCTCCCAAGAGGCCACAAGGGGTCCCATGTCTTGGTTAGGACTCCCCCCCCACACCTGGTCTCTTAGCTACTCCAGGGTCAATGCTCTAGTCTAGGAAGACCAATGTTTTCAAACTTCTTTGGCCGTAAACCAAAGTAAGAAATTTTCATCTCTGCCAAGTACAGATATATAGATACAGGTATAGGAGTAGGAATAGATATAGGTACAGACAGATATACAGATAATTGAAATAAAAATTCATCCTTTCTGTAGGTGTTTCATGGAGGTTTTATCTTTTTTTTTTTTAAGTCTGTTTTAAAATGCTGGCTGTAAAACACTAAATTGATTTCACAACCCACTAATGGTTTGCAACCCACAGAAATGAAAAGCACTGCTGTGTGAGAGAGGTGACGTGTGTTATTTGACCTTTTATCCCAGTGGGATTTTATTCTCAAGGGATATAGGGAAAACATTACAAATCTGAACTGATCCGAAAGGTCCTTCTTCACCCCCACATCTCCCTTTAGAGACTGGAAGGAATCTAGCTGCTCAGCTGCATTAGGGAATTTCTGCTCCTAGCACAGTCTCATGGAGGGCAGGCTGGGTATGGGCAGGGCTCAGCCCACATCCCTCTCCATGCTGTCTTCCCTCCACCTCATTTGTGATCCCCCCCTACCCACCAATGCTCACTTCCTGTCACTTAAAAGATGGCATGGAGGGGTTTGAACCCAGGATGCCTGCAGAAGCTCTTATGGGAAGAGGATGGTTAGGGAAGTTGGCACGGAGGTGAGGGAGGGAAGGCGAGATCCTATTCCTGGGGAGGGAGAGTAGTGCCAACCCCTCCCCACATCAGTGGCTGGTCGGCTCAGTGACCCACACAGACCTGGGCTCCAGTCCTGCTCAAGCAGAGAACCCGTCTTTCAGAGCCCACCCCACTTTTTTCCTCCTGGAAAACTCTTTGTATAGCAGGGACCATCCCTGACCTGCAGAATCCAGCACAGGTTGAGTTGTCACCCACACCCCCAAATGGCAGCTTGAGGAGGTGAGACCCTTGGAACAGCCTGACATAGTTTTTCAGTTTTGAGAGAAGAAACCTGCTGTCTCTGTGGCGCTCCCTGCATCCTCACCACCCCCTGGGTGTGCAAAGTGGGAGAGGGGAGAGCCCAACACCACCCAGACACTGTCACATCTGCACTCAAAGTCCCTTCCTGCATTTCCCTCCGGGTGGTAGAAGTCATTCTGTGTTGGTTGATGAGGTTCGTTCAAGTTAAGAGGATGCTATCTGTTTCTTCCCCCGCTGACCACCCACCAGACACATCCAGGAAGCCTGGGTTGCTGTGACTAGCCGTCTGGATAGCGTCTGCATTTTTCATGGCATTGCCCCACTGATGGATGCCAGTTGTTTGTTTCCCTTTTTCTTGGAAGCCATCTCCCTGGCTCTTTCCTCTCTTTGCTTCTCCCTGCTCATTTCATCTCAGCCCAGGTTTCTTCCAGCCCAGACATGACATTAGTGTTGTGTAAATGAATCTGTCCCATCGAACATTATAATTCCCTTAAACTCGTTCCTGAGGGTTACAGGAAAATCTTAAATCCACAAGCCAGAAGCAAAAGCAAGCCTGTCTGAGGCCCTTTGTTCAAGGCTGAGGATTCAGAGGTATGAAAAAACACAATCCATGTCCTCAAGGAATTTACAGTGTCTTTGGAAAGACATATAAATATAGGTAACCAACCACACAAGGTAGCAGAAGGAAATCAGTTCGTAATATGCCCAAAGAGCACGGGGCAAGAGGGAGAGTCGCTGTGGGGACAAGGGGGCATTTAAGGTGGGTCCTGGGTGGAATTTGATTCCCTCCATGGGGAGAGCACTGCAAGTAGGGAAGAGGAGGTGGGAGTGCATCCAAATTGTTCAAGGACAACTGAGGAAACGTTTGGACAGGGACAGAAGTTGTCTGAGGAAGAACAGCAGAGTGCAAAGGAAAAGAGATGGGAGCAGGGCCATGGGTGAATGGTCTCAGCATTCACTCCAGGTCAGAGTTTGGAATTTAATCTGTGGGCAATGGGAAGTTGCCAAGGGTCTTGTGAGCAGAGCAGTGATGTGTGAGTGTCTCTGCGGAGAATCACCTGTCAGTGGTGCATGGAGAGGGCCCGGAAGGGTGGAGTCTGGAGACTGGGAGACCAGTGAGGAAACTCTGCAGAAGTTCTGGCCTCTGGCAGCAGGGTTCTGGACTGATCCGGAAACCACAGATGTGCATGAATGTGTGAACATCACCACGAAGGGTGCGGCGGGCAAGAACTAGCGTGAGTCGTTGACTGGTTGTGTTGGGGTCACGGATGACGTACATGGGTTCCATTTGGGAAGAACTGGGCGCCTTTCCACAGAGGGGGCTTGCCATTGCTTCAGAGCACAGTGCTCACTGGTAGGAACGCTGGTGCTAGGGCTGAATGAAAAAGCCACATCCTTGATGCTGTATCATAGAAATCCAACCAGAGTTCTGAGCCAGATTATTTACTTGTTTCTCCATCGTGCCTCCTCTTACTTTCAGGTGTCAGAGGATCTTCTCCTTGGGACTGGGTGTGGTCCCACCCTGAGCAGTACTGATGTTTGTCAGTTGACTGATTTGTAACCAACTTCCCCACCCACCGTGCTGCACCCAGGCAGAGGTGGCATGCCCATCATCAGCATAACAGCTACCTGAGCCCTGCTAGGCCCCTGAAATGACTTGTCCTTGGGAAACAATAGTGCCGCTTCTCTCTCTCTCTCTCTCTCTCTCTCTCTCTCTCTCTCTCAACTCAGTGGAGTGGGCCAGAACCCCACGGTCCCACTTCCTTGTGTTCAAGCCTTCCTTCTTAACCTCCTGGCTGCTAAGTGTCAGGTGTCTCTGAGGAATGTGCTTATACCCAGGGGCAAAGCCAATCCAAATTCTCTACGTTCTGATCACCTGTCTGCTCTCATTCCCCAAAATGCACAAAACCAAGTCTCCATCTCCCAGAGGTCAGGGTCACCTCTCTGGACCACCCATGTCCAACTGTTTGCCCTGAGATGCCATTTCTATCACAACATTGGGCTCATACTCAATGTAGAAGGGAAGTCCCTGCTCCCCTCTCCTCTTTGGTATTCAAAAGTATGCCAAGGCCCTCTGCCTCTGGAATAGCATCTGTGGTCAGCAGTTACGACTCCTCTCCTAACACTCTGGTCCCTGGTTACCACCTACATTGGAAGAGCAGACTTTGGCAGTCAGCAGGGAAGGGGAGCAGGTAGGGGTTGCTCCAGCAGAATGAAGAGCCCTCAGAGAAGATAATGAGAGGGGAGAGGCCCAGCCCGACCCTTGGGAGCTGCTCCCCCAGTTCAGGGTTTGTTCTTCAGGGAAAAAAGTGCTCTAGAGTGAGCCCTTCTGAGTCTTTCCCTCAGTACTTCTGTTTATCAAAAATGAGCCACCCCCAGCTTGCGGCTGGGTCTCAAGCTACCCTTTCCTGGTCCCACACAGACGAAACCTTCCTGTGCCCCGGGCCATGTGTGTCCTCTGAGGGACTGGCACACAGGCAGCAGCCATTGGCTCTGGCCAGTGAGACAGGGATGGCCCCTCCAGGCTGCATCCAATGTGGCAAAGAAAATGAAATTCACATGCCCCTCAGGGCCATGGTTCCCTCCAACGTAAAATGAGGCCTTCGGACTTGGTGAGGTGAAAGTGAGCCCCTGGCCCTGACTGTCTATCATTTTGTGAAATTCTGTCAGCTTTTTCTTCTGCGCCCCAGGTCAGTTTTCCCTTTCTTCTAAATGTTGAGAATGCAGACAGGCGTCAGTATGACCTGCCCGTCTCTGAGTCCTGAGATTACCTGATTGCAGAAGCACATGTGTGAGTCGAGAGCAGGAGGCAGCCCCAGGAGGACTCCCACTCTGAAAGCACCCTCACACCCCACACATGTCTGAAGTGCTTCTGGTGGGTGCACTGTGCCAACCCTGGGGATGCAGACACAGCACCCTGCAGACCTGGCCTCCAGAGGCCCACAGCTCAGTAGGAGAGAGAGACAACAAAGCCACAATCTTAACTGCGTTGTCTTCACTGCGGGACCCCATCCAAGCCCGGCCCAAGCCCCCTGCCTCCTTCCAAATCAGCACGAGAGGTCATGGATTTTTTAATCAAGCATGGGGAGAGGAAGGTATTTACATCCCCACTGGTGCAACTTGAGAGCACCATCCTCTTCTCTTTTGCTTGGGGCTTTGAGCTCTTCCTTGTGTTCTGGTTTGGAGGTGATTGGGATCTTTTAATATTAAAAAGCACTTTGATAACTCTGGCCAGCCTACCCGTAATCTTCCTTTCTGGAACCAAGTTAGGTGATCAGCAGCCCCCCAGCCCATTTCCTAATGGACATTGGCACCTGGGACCCCAACTCCAGACAAGAGGGGCAGCCTTGTCTGAGGGGTGTCCCTGAGGGCACTAACAGGGGGCCCGTCGGCACCATGAGAACTAGGGGAAAGCCTGAGTGACAGAGGCTGGCACTGTCCATCGGTGGGGGCCACCGCCTCACCCCAGGACCTCCCCAAAGAGTGCCACCT
>PVKY010014872.1:0-10407 GCA_004027775.1 Bradypus variegatus | reverse complement strand
GGAGAGGGGATGAGTGGAGTCTGCTGGGTCTCAATCTATGACTTTCCGGCCCGGGACATTTACCATTTTATTGGAAGTAGAATCTAAAGGCCTAGCTACTAAAATCAATCAGCCTATTAATCAATCTATACACCTAATAGTTATCTGTTTATCTATCTAGCCTTGATGAATCTTTCCTTTTTCCCCCATCCTAATCTTCATGATTTAATCAATCTAAACAGACAGACCTAGTGATGATAATGGGTCACCTTTGTTTTCCCTTTTTCCCTCTGAGGGACATGAGTGGAATGTTTTGCTTTTGCCTTCCTCCAGAGCTCAGAATTTTCTCAGGGAAATATTTCAAGTTGAAATCTGCCTTCCTCCTTGGCTCTGCTCGATCTTCCCCATCAAGTCAGGCAGGCTAAGGACAGGGTTCTGTTGCTGTTTATTCATCTGCCACATCTTTGGATGGGGGAGCTGTACACACAGGGATGGGGCCTGTTGTGTGTGGCCTTATAGCAACTCTTTCCAACTTTGGAGCACCTTAAAAGGAGGTGGTGGAGGAAAAGTTCCCCCAAAGAGGAGGAAGAGAGAAAGACAGTTCTCCATTGTACTTTCACACCCCCTACCCCCAAGCCCAAGCTCTGTCAAGCTCTTCTGTGCGTTTTCATTCCATAAGTGACTTATGTGTGGTCTTGTTTCCAGAAGGCAGGGAGTGTGTAAACTGTGGCGCCACGTCAACCCCACTTTGGCGGAGAGATGGCACGGGACACTACCTTTGCAATGCCTGCGGTCTGTACCACAAAATGAATGGACAGAACCGGCCCCTCATTAAACCGAAGCGAAGGCTGGTAAGTTCTCCTTGGGAAGCACTGAGCCAACACTTACCATTTTGTGTTTCTAATTTCCTTTCTTCAGGAAGGAGCGCTTTCTGCAGGAAATTGGCAGGACAGCTCGAAATCATGTCAGCTTGCTTGGGAGAGCTTTTGTTTGTTTGTTTCTTTTCTTTTCTTTCTTTCTTTTTTTTTTTTTTAAGTTAGAAAAGCTCTCTCATTTTCATTTTCCCTTGTTTGTCAAGTCAGCAAATTTTAAAGGATGCTATCTTCTTGGTTATCAAATCTTATTTAAATTTATTTCCAAATAGAGTGGGACTGTGTAACAGGACCTGGACAACAGATTTAAAATGCAGTGATAGTCACTGTTTCGCAGACAGAGAAATTCAGAAGGACGGCGGAATGTCCTAGATATCATCCAGAATGTGTTCTTGCAGTAGCAGGAGGAGGCAGACTTCTAGGAAGTGATCATAGACTCAGCGCCAAGTCGGTGGTAGTGGTGCTCTTCTGTGCCCGAGCTCCAAGATTGATGGGGCAATTAACTGAATTTCAAAAGCAGCCAGCCCTTGAGCCTAATGGACTTTATCTTCTTTCTCTGTCTTAGGAATTGAGGCCTTCCCATGGGTGATTCCTGTGGGAAAAAAGCTATGATTTCTTGGTCTCACCTAGCAGGTGGTCTTATTTTCCCTTTGAATGCTTATTGGCAGGGTGACAGTTTTTTATCTTTTTTTTCCCTTTCCTAAACCTCTTTTTTTTTTAAATTAAATTATTTTTATTAGAAAAGATACGGGTTTACAGAACAGTTTCATTCTTAAAACTTCTTGACCATAGGAATACTTGAGAAAACTTGGCCAGTATCAAGCATTTATACGGAAACTAGCAAGAAAGGTTCATTTGTAAACTTGCCTTTGGAACTTTAGGCCAGACTGAATGGTAAGCATAGATGGTAGCAGTGAACTATAAAAGCAGACTTGGCAAAATGATAACTAACCACAGTCAAGAGATCAGAATGCTTTGTGCAGTGATAACTTTACCAAGTAGAGAGGGGAAGAGGGGAATTTCCCTATGCAGATTAATGGATAATTTAGCATCCATCAAATTTTAAGGGAAAAACCCAACAGCTCTGAATTCTTTTTGAAGAATCATTTGTCCTCCACACCAGATTTTAATGCCACTTAACACCTTTCGCATCCTCTTTAGAAAAGGGAAAAACTTTCTAGGGATGGAAGTGCCCACATGACTTAAGTTTTTGGCAGTCGTAGGTCTCTAGGCTTTATTCTAGCTGTTCTTTGTCCCCTCCTCCAACTTCTCAACCTCCCCCCCATAAACCCCCCCTTCTCCTCATACGGTTCGGGTTTTTTTCCTTTTCTCTAATGTGCAAAGCTAACTTCCTAGGAAAAAGCTGCCGGATATCTGAGCACTGGAGATAAGTCATAAACAACAACTCAGCTTCCCCAACCTAAACATCAAGATGTTTGAATGTATCAGGACAAGAAGTGTTCAAAAAAAAATGACTGGAGGTGTTAGCGCAGAATGAGTATGATCACACCACAAAAGAATGTTCTGAATCACTCAGAACCTGGACTTAGTTTAAAAAGAAAGAAAGAAAAAGAAAACCAACAACAAAAACCTTCTTGTTATTTTTAAAAGTGAGGATACTATGATAGCTAAAATTTCATTTTTTTGGATTTTCATTTTAAGGCAAAAGTAAAGGAGGAAAAAGAAAGGGAGTAAAAGTCTCAAACTTTGAACTGATCGACGAGCAAGAGTGCATTTGACGTTTTCTTGGGTTTTCTTATGTCTCTGCCATGGCATAGCTCTCTACTTCCATTTTATATAATTTTGTCTTCCCTTTCCTTTCCTAAGAAATCTGCAGAACTCTGAGTAAGAGTTGCTTTTAATTCTCGAGTTCATTTGCTGTCACATTTGAAGCTGTCTTTTTGCTCTTAATCATCTGTTCTGGGTGGTTTCATATTTTTAGTTCTGAAGAAATCATATACTGCAGAGAGACTTTCAGTATATACAGGATTACTTTTTAACTCTTAAATGTCCTTGCCTGTGGAACACCTGGAAACTTTCTTTTGATTCTTTTCCTATGTTTCCTGTCCCTTCACCCCAGACTGATCTTTCCAGTTTGCTTTTTTTGTGGTATGTATCTGCAGGTTCACTTTTAGACCACCGGGTCCTTTCAGCAGCTAGCTCTTCCATAAGAAGCATATCTACCACCAAATAACTAATGCAGGAAATAGAAGAAATGACCAAAGGGAAGATCTATAGGATTTTTTTTCTCAGTGTCCCTTGGATTTTCAAATGCCTGACAATGAGCAAAAGGCCAAGCAGCTCGCTTTGTGAATATACCTTTCCTCCTACCAGTGAACCAACCGTGTGATGTGTAGCGATTCAGCATGCATTGGTATAAAGTTCATAGGACTGGAGACTCATCCGGAGCCTGCTTTATTTATGTTCCCATCAGTGTACTGCAAAGTGCTGCACAGTGAGCCTTGTCACTGGGAGCTCTGATGTTGCCAGTTGGCATGACGTGCTCATACTAGACATTCAAAACTGCTGGGCTGGGAAACCCAGGCACCCAAGGTGTTAGTCTACTACAGCTGAGTGTTTCTTTTAAAGAAAAAAAGCTTACAGGAAGGTACTAATAACATGATAACAGAATAGTCAAAATCATTAAGCACTGATTTTATGTAGCACCTTCTTCCCAAGAGCATGCAAATGAAGTGATTATTTAAATATTAAGCTATCACATTTCACAGAGCATATGAGCATAGCATGTGGGGTTAGCATCAGTGTATCTTGGACTGTGACAAATGATTTCCAAAACTGACAGCAAAAACAAATGTATAGAACCTTCTCAATTATGAGAGATTGGGATTGTTTTTAATTTCCAATTCCTTGGAGTACAGAGACTAAAGAATTAAAAAAAAAAAAGTCATAGCCCTGCCATTTAACACTTATAGGAAGGTAATTGTGGAAAAATTTCATGGCTCTGAAAGGAAAGGAATCAGTTTGGTTAATGCCAAATTGCTACTGGGTTTTCCAGGTCTGGTAGCTTCAGGTGTCTGGTCCAACTTTGCTTGATAAAATATTGATAGAAAAGCATATAGGCAGGACGCCTCTCATTTCCCTTCCAAGTTTTCATAACCAGGCCAGAACTTTTTTGATCACAGATGAATTCTCCTGCCCTTTCTTTAATCATGTATATATTTATTTTTTAGTCTAGGAGTAGGGATAATTTGCATTAATGCCTTCTTTTTATGGAGGGTGGTGAGGAGGAGAGAGATGTGCATGTTAGAAGTGACTTAACTCCGTCTTCTTTCAAAAATTTGGACTCTAATTTTTTTAAAGTATAGGCATAGAGAATAGTCACCTCATACATTTAAAATGCATCAAAAGGTCAAAAAAAAATCTCCCTTTTAAAGGAAATTCGAGTTGCTGCTAACATTTGACTTGCTACTGCTCTACTCTGTGAATAGCAAATAGGAAATGCCTAATTTCCGGAAGGTGAAAGGAGAGGAGAGCAGGAGGATCCTGTGTTCCTGTTGAATAGCAAAATTCCTTGTTCTTTTCTGTTTGCCTCATTAACCAAAAGAGAGAGAGGTTGGCTGTCACCCATGGGAGGGACACATAATCAAGTTTGCAGGTGTAGGCTGTGTACCCCTAGGGTTGGTGCAGATTTCACAGGGTCCCCCGGGCTTAGGATGTCGTGTTTGGTGCTTCCTAAATTGTACAGCCCATGAGTACATAACAGACACATGCACAATTGTTCCCTTACTAATTTACTGTGCTTTTAGCCCTCTGTGCTCTTTTCAATCCAGCATTTCTTTCTTCGGGATCTATAATGGCCACTGATGCTCTTCCTTTACCATGAATGTATCCTCGTGGCCAGCTGCCTATTCCAGAATTGATTTTCTTGCAAGTTGCACTTGAAAGTGACCTCTTGTAGCCCAGAGCCTGGTAGATAAGGCAACCGAAAGAAAGCCTGGTACTGAAGCCCCAGTTTGGGTCATTCAAAATCGCTCTCTGTAAGAATTAAGCATCTGGGGAACTTTGTAGGGTAGGGTGAGGGGAGAGGATTGTCCCACAGAAGTGGCTTCTGCTTTCCAGTTCTCCCGACTTCCACCCTGGAGATGAGCAGGTGAAATCCTGTCTACCTTCCTAAGGTCTGATGTACCCTGATGGGAATGGATTGGCTGCATTTTTCTTCTTGAGGCACTTTCATGTGGGCCACTTGCTAGTTTTGATTTCAATGATAATTAAAAAAAAAATCTTTCTCTGTAGTTACGAGAACACGGTTCACAAATGTTTTGATTTTACCCTCTCTTTTCTCCTCTCTCCCAGTCGGCAGCAAGAAGAGCAGGTACGTCCTGTGCAAACTGTCAGACCACCACCACCACCCTCTGGAGAAGGAATGCCAACGGCGACCCCGTCTGCAACGCGTGTGGCCTCTACTACAAGCTGCACAACGTAAGTGCGGCTGTCCTCGCCAGGAGGGTCCCGCTCTCTCTCTGGGGATGTCCGTGAAACAGCTTCAGCTCCATCCTCCCAGGTGGCCCTCTCCAATGGAATCACCCTCCTTTGGACGGAGTAACTGCCCTCAGACAATGGATACCAAAGGACCTGCTTTAGAGCACCACCCTTTTCAAAATAAACACGCCTCGTCTTTGTAGGGCGGACGGGGTTTAAACACAGAGAATGATACAGCCCACTTAGATGCAGCAATCCCTGAGCTTAGAGGGCCTGGCTGGGGTTTGTAAGAGGGAAAAAAGATCTTCTCCTTGGAAAACAAAAAAAAGTCACCAATTATATTTGATGTTTCCTTGCATCTTACCTTTTTGCAAAAAGAAAAAGTGAGTGACAGATTGAAAAAGAAAGGTAAATAGAATGGAATGCACGGCACAAGAACTCCTGTAACTAGAAGGACTGATTCAGTTACTGAGGAGTCAAAAGTCCTGGCTAAACCTGGGATATGAATTTTAAATACATTCTCTGTTCAAAAGACATGAAGTGAGGTACCTGAGAGAGCTCAGCTGATGGCTTTGTTCTAACCAGCTGACACAGGCAGACAAATCCCCGGGAAAGGGGCAGTGAGAGGTTAGCTGTAACAAAGAAACTGCTCTTTTTTCCTCCTCTGTCATATTAGCGGAATGATAATTGCCAGGCACTTGGGTTTAGTGGGTTCATTTCTAATGTTTTAATTTAGGGCCTTCCCATTTGGTAATATCTTTACCTTAAAAACAACAACAACAACAATTCAGGTAATTTTCTCCTGAAACTGCTCTGGCTGAGCCCCTAATTGCATCTGAAATTTTACTTTAATCCCAAAGAAAGAATTTTCATTTCATCCTTATCTGTCTGCCTTCCTTCTTTCCTTCCTTCCTTATTTCCTTCCTTCTTTCCTTTCTTCCTCCCTCCCTCCCTCTCTCTTTCTTTCTCTCTTTTGCCTCTTCTTTGGCTCCTTCTGCTTCTCCTAAAGCTTCATTGCCAATCTGACTTTGGCAAAGTCTGAGATTGCACAGCAAAGAGGCAGAGCTTTTTACCCAGGGCCATTCTGGCAAGAAACCCATCTTACCCAGGATTATCTGGGAATTGGGGAAGAGGCTTTTCTGCTTAGATTTTCTTGGGCACAGGAGAACTTTGCAGAATGACCTTAGCCCCCAGTCCTTTTTCACCTTTGGGAGCAAATTGCTATGATTCTCAAGGACAGTGTAAAATGATGTCCTTGCTAGTCACAGTCCCCACACAGAGCCTGCACTAATGCAACTAGTCTTATTATAGACTGTGGTTTATATACATTTTTCAGCAATTAAATCCACACCCCATTTTCAGTTTGGGGAATTTACTTGCTCACTGCACTGGAGATAAAATGATGTGTGATTGAAATCTGGAAGATTTGGGGCTTGAGTTTATTAGCTACTCCATCATCAACACAGCCTATAAAATTATTTTGGGGTTGTAATTTATGGTTTTTAAAGACCTTCATGGGACTTGATTACATTTGAGCCTCAAATAGTTCCGTGATGAGGGCAGGGCAGAAATTATTTTTTCATTCCTGTTTTACTTGAAGAAGTGATGACTCAGAGAAGTAAGAAACTTGTGTAAGATGTTAAGGTGGCTGGTAAAGTAGAAGTGGGATCTAAGCCTTCCCTTGAATCTGTGAGCGTATTCTTGATTTCAGAATCAAGAATTCCTGGGTGCTGAGTGGCGTCAGGGCTAATAGGAGAAGCGTTGGAAGGTAAATGGCTTTCTTATTGTAAAATATAACAAGTTGTCATGAATTTTGTGCATGTATGGACTTCTTTTCTGTTTCCGTGGAAGTATAGGAATTCTGGCAAATTAGCGATGCATTTTTCACTGATGAGATACGATCTCAGTTATGTCCAATCTGGAAAAAAAGTCTGAAAACTCTGAATTTTCCAAATCAAAGGAAAGTCAAGGAACACCTCTGCACCACTCCTTCCCACCATATTCTTAATTAGCTCCCAGGCTCCAGTGATGAGGGGAGAAAAAGTTACTGTACTTAACTCATCTGTAAGAATGGTTTTTCTTACTTCTCTGGTTTGGTAAGAATTCATAAAAGGCGATTTGTGTCCATTTAACAATAAGTGATAATAATCTATTGTCATTCTCACCATGTTGTGTTGTGTTCTGCCCATCTAGATAGATGTTTATGCACATGTGCTCTACCTTCCTTTCTTCTTACCGAGCTGTTTAGATAGCTGCATATCTGATTATCGGTATATTTAGGGAGTGCTGTAACTACTTCTCTGGGTTCAGGTGGCTATCAGTGC
Source organism: Bradypus variegatus (assembly GCA_004027775.1). Classification (NCBI taxonomy): domain Eukaryota; kingdom Metazoa; phylum Chordata; class Mammalia; order Pilosa; family Bradypodidae; genus Bradypus; species Bradypus variegatus. The sequence continues at coordinate 2,792 of PVKY010014872.1, read as the reverse complement.
AACTAGATACTATATTTAGGTATCTGGCCATGTATATCCAGATGTCAGCATAAAGACTGATGTATCTAGATATTATCTTGGCGAAGATTTGGTGGATCAGTCAAGTCCAGTCATCTCTCAAGGCTGCCTCTTTATCTTGATTATAACTTTGAAGAAGGAACCCTGAGATGTCCTTTTGGCAGTGAACTTTTAGTTCGTTCCCCGTCGCTCGCACTGCCTCCCTGGCACTGAGGCATCTAAGGCCTGAGTTCCAGTGTGTGGCCACGGCCGCCTTCTCTGTGTGTCCTCTCCCAGCTTAGCTCCGGGAAGCTGAGTGCTGCGCCTGGATGTAGGGACAGCAGCCCTATCTCTTGGCCATTTGGATTCTGCCTTCCTGAACTGTCCTTTCCTAGCTTTTGGAGCAGACAAGTTGATCCTTGAATACTGGGAGTCTCTTTTTGGACCCTTGAGAATCCTGGTGGAAGGAAAGCTTCTTCCCTGACCACTGCCCCTGAGTCTCTTTGCCATATTTCCCTGGAAACATGGCCAGACGGGGAGTCTGCTAAGATGGGACGTGTGCGTTGTTGAGGTTCATCTATTCTGCCTCTGTGTGGAGAGACACCTCTGTTTGTTTTGCAAAGCACTCCCTCCTCTTGATTCTGGGCCCCCAAATCAAATGTGTTAAACAAAACAAAGCAAGTGAGTTTTATCAAGAAGAGAGAGTTGGTGTAATGCCTTGGAGACTGAAGTCTAGAGAACTTGAGAGCAGGGTCTGTTCTTTTTAATCTAGTTCACTCAAAGCCTTTGGTTTTTTTTTTTGGAGGTCTGTGAGTTGGTGCTAGCACAGTGCTTTGCTCCTAATAAGTGGTTATTAACTGCTTGTTGATCGGTTGTGTATTTGTTTGCCTGGTTAGAAGTGGGGAGTCAGAACTAGGAAGAAATAGCAACTTTCAGTCACTGCAGTTCTATTGGTGTGGATGGGCCAGGGATTATTACCTTTTGGGAAAGATGCATTGAATAACTATACAATCCCAGAACGTACAAATTCCAGGGGAAGATTTGATGGTCCCCCTCATGGTGAAAATGCCAGGCAGAAGAGAAGTGACCAGAAATTACTTTGAAGAGTCCTGCAATCCCAGTTTCTCCAAGGCAGATAGACTTAAACACTTCAGTTTACCTTGGCATTGCTTTGAAAGTCCTAAGAGTGTTGTCAGGAGAGGGAGAAAATGTTTCCTTCTTGAAGATTCCTCCCTTCCCTCCATTCTCATGAAGCAGTCTAAGGAAATTCGAGTGAAATGAGAAAAGCAGTGTATTTCTGTTACCGTAGCAATAACGTCATGCTGGGTGGGTCTCTAAAATGTGGTCCTTGGAAATGCAAAGTTCCCCAAGGAAAAATTTTCCCTTAAATTATTGAGACTGATGAAGATAATGAATAAACTCTGCTTGGAGTTCCTCCTCTATGGTCCTTCCTGTTTCTGAAGCTGATAGAAGCAGACAGCCAAAATCCCAGGCAGACGTCAGTGGTAGTTTCTGGGTCCCTGGGAAAGAGGCAGGAAGAGGTGGGAGGAAGGGGCACCCTGAAATCAGACACCCCCCAGCCCCCCAATCTGCGGTGGTCTGAGGAACCTGTAGTGGGGCGCTAGCACCGGTGCCATCTCAGAGCCAGCAGACAAGTTAAAAAAAAAAAAAATTGATCTTTGCTTAGATTAACAGGCCCCTGACCATGAAGAAGGAAGGAATCCAGACCCGAAACCGAAAAATGTCTAGCAAATCCAAAAAATGCAAAAAGGTGCACGACGCGCTGGAGGACTTCCCCAAGAGCAGCTCGTTCAACCCCGCCGCCCTCTCCAGACACATGTCCTCCCTCAGCCACATCTCCCCCTTCAGCCACTCCAGCCACATGCTTTCCACTCCGACCCCGATGCACCCACCCTCCAGCCTCTCCTTCGGACCTCACCACCCCTCCAGCATGGTCACCGCGATGGGCTAGGACCCCCCGCGTGACGCGGGGCTGGGGTCCCTCCTGCCCCTTATACTTGCATTTTTGCAGGAGCAGAATCATGAAGCCTAAACCCGATGGATATATGTTTTCAAAGGCAGGAGGCAAAACGATGTTTGCCGCTTTGGAAAAGGCGCTTGCTGTGGTGTCTGTGTTCTCGACCACTGAATCTGGATCCCATTTGTGAATAAGCCATTCAGACTCATATTCCCTATTTAACAGGGTCTCCAGTGCTGTGAAAAAAAAACCTGCTGGACATTGCATATAACTTATATTGTAAGAAATACTGTACATTTGAGGACAACTTCATGACACCTGAGCTATAAGAAGGGCATGAAGGACGCCGAGAATTTTTAAGTAATATGGGGGGGGCAATAGAAGTGTGGAAATTAAGAAGCAACTAGGTCTGACATTCAAATGAAACGAACAAACTGCCAGTTTTGTTTCCTTTCACTGGCCACAGTTTGAGGCATTAAAAGAAAAAGGAAAAAAAAAAGAAAGAAAAAAGAAAAAAAATCATAAGAAAAAGTCGTAGGCAAATCATTCGTTCAAAGCTGTGGGCCTCTGCGTAGGAGATACTGTCAGTTCTGGGCAATCTGTGTTAACATTCACATTTTTTGCCACTGTGGGTTTCTGAGAGCCTTCCCTCCAGGCCTACAAGCTTTGTGGACAAGTCCCTGTAATTGTTGTTTGTATGTATAATTCAAAGCACCAAAATAAGAAAAGATGTAGATTTATTTCATCCTATTATACAGACTGTATTGTTGTATAAATTTATTTACTTGCTAGTATTAAGACTGCTTTCTTTTTTTTT